>CM049865.1:595100-605100 GCA_027474115.1 Schizopygopsis malacanthus | reverse complement strand
ATCTGACACAGTGCCTGAAAACATAACATTTCTGGACTTCTGGAAATAATAGAAATACATAAATAAACAAATAATCTGACACAGTGCCTGAAAACATAACATTTCTGGACTTCTGGAAATAATAGAAATACATAAATAAACAAATAATCTGACACAGTGCCTGAAAACATAACATTTCTGGACTTCTGGAAATAATAGAAATACATAAATAAACAAATAATCTGGCACAGTGCCTGAAAACATAACATTTCTGGACTTCTGGAAATAATAGAAATACGTAAGTAAATAAATAATCTGGCACAGTGCCTGAAAACATAAAATTTCTGGACTTCTGGAAATAATAGAAATACATAAATAAACAAATAATCTGGCACAGTGCCTGAAAACATAACATTTCTGGACTTCTGGAAATAATAGAAATACATAAATAAACAAATAATCTGGCACAGTGCCTGAAAACATAACATTTCTGGACTTCTGGAAATAATAGAAATACATAAATAAACAAATAATCTGACACAGTGCCTGAAAACATAACATTTCTGGACTTCTGGAAATAATAGAAATACATAAATAAACAAATAATCTGACACAGTGCCTGAAAACATAACATTTCTGGACTTCTGGAAATAATAGAAATACATAAATAAACAAATAATCTGGCACAGTGCCTGAAAACATAACATTTCTGGACTTCTGGAAATAATAGAAATACATAAATAAACAAATAATCTGACACAGTGCCTGAAAACATAACATTTCTGGACTTCTGGAAATAATAGAAATACATAAATAAACAAATAATCTGACACAGTGCCTGAAAATATAAAATTTCTGGACTTCTGGAAATAATAGAAATACATAAATAAACAAATAATCTGACACAGTGCCTGAAAACATAACATTTCTGGACTTCTGGAAATAATAGAAATACATAAATAAACAAATAATCTGGCACAGTGCCTGAAAACATAACATTTCTGGACTTCTGGAAATAATAGAAATACATAAATACACTTCACAGCGACTCTGAGCAGTGAGACAGCTTTGATGATGATGTGTTTGTGTATTTCTCTCATCTGTGGGTTCTGTGTGCGGATGTTTGAAGCTGCTTTTATTGTGTTGCAGTGGAGGATTTGTGAGCGCAATGCTGAGTCCAGACATGAACGGATATACCGGAGTCACAGCGCGGTCCTCACAGATAAAGTAAGCAATCACAACAACCAATGAGATTTAAAAAAAAATATTATACTGTAAATATTAAAGTAAGTGAAAGCGAATCACTGTCTTAATTAGTGAGTCACTGAATCTTTGACTCACTCGATTCGTTCAAACGGCTGATTCATTCAGTAACTGTCTTTATGAATGAGTCACTGAATCATTGACTCGCTCGATTCATTCAAACGGCTGATTAATTCAGTAACTGTCTTTATGAATGAGTCACTGAATCATTGACTCACTCGATTCATTCAAACGGCTGATTCATTCAGTAACTGTCTTTATGAATGAGTCACTGAATCATTGACTCACTCGATTCATTCAAACGGCTGATTCATTCAGTAACTGTCTTTATGAATGAGTCACTGAATCATTGACTCACTCGATTCATTCAAACGGCTGATTCATTCAGTAACTGTCTTTATGAATGAGTCACTGAAGTCATTGACTCACTCGATTCATTCAAACGGCTGATTCATTCAGTAACTGTCTTTATGAATGAGTCACTGAATCATTGACTCACTCGATTCATTCAAACGGCTGATTCATTCAGTAACTGTCTTTATGAATGAGTCACTGAATCATTGACTCACTCGATTCATTCAAACGGCTGATTCATTCAGTAACTGTCTTTATGAATGAGTCACTGAATCATTGACTCACTCGATTCATTCAAACGGCTGATTCATTCAGTAACTGTCTTGACTATGATTCATTCAAATGATTCATTCAGTAACTGTCT
The DNA here is from genome assembly GCA_027474115.1 of Schizopygopsis malacanthus. Lineage (NCBI taxonomy): Eukaryota > Metazoa > Chordata > Actinopteri > Cypriniformes > Cyprinidae > Schizopygopsis > Schizopygopsis malacanthus. Next base: position 603,140 of record CM049865.1, on the reverse strand, counting down.
TTATGAATGACTGAATCATTGACTCACTCGATTCATTCAAACGGCTGATTCATTCAGTAACTGTCTTTATGAATGAGTCACTGAATCATTGACTCACTCGATTCATTCAAACGGCTGATTCATTCAGTAACTGTCTTTATGAATGAGTCACTGAATCATTGACTCACTCGATTCATTCACGGCTGAACGTAACTGCTTTTATGATTCATTCACTCTCTTGATTCATTAACTGATTTATTGTCTGTCTTTATGAATGAGTCACTGAATCATTGATCGCTGAATCACTCAAACGGCTGATTCATTCGAACTGTCTTTATTTATGAGTCACTGAACATTGATCGCTGATTCAAACGGCTGATTCATTCAGTAACTGTCTTTATGAATGAGTCACTGAATCATTGACTCACTCGATTCATTCAAACGGCTGATTCATTCAGTAACTGTCTTTATGAATTTATCTTTGACTCATGATTCATTCAAACGGCTGATTCATTCAGTAACTTTATGAATGTCACTGAATCATTGACTCACTCGATTCATTCAAACGGCTGATTCATTCAGTAACTGTCTTTATGAATGAGTCACTGAATCATTGACTCACTCGATTCATTCAAACGGCTGATTCATTCAGTAACTGTCTTTGAATGAGTCATGAATCATTGACTCACTGATTCATTCAAACGGCTGATTCATTCAGTAACTGTCTTTATGAATGAGTCACTGAATCATTGACTCACTCGTTTCATTCAAACGGCGATTCATTCAGTAACTGTGTTTATTTATGTCATGAATCATGACTCACTCGTTTCATTCAAACTGTCTTTATGAATGAGTCACTGAATCATTGACTCACTCGATTCATTCAAACGGCTGATTCATTCAGTAACAGTCTTTATGAATGAGTCACTGAATCATTGACTCACTCGATTCATTCAAACGGCTGATTCATCAGTCTGTGTTTATTTATGAGTCACTGAACTGACTCACTCAATTCTTTCAAACGGCTGATTCATTCAGTAACTGTGTTTATTTATGAGTCACTGAATCATTGACTCAAACGGCACTCGATTCTTTATGAATTCAAACGACTCACTCGTTTCATTCAAACATCTGATTCATTCAGTAACTGTCTTTATGAATGAGTCACTGATTCATTCAAACGGCTGATCATTGACTGTGTTTATTTATGAGTCACTCGACTCACTCGTTTCATTCAAACGGCTGATTCATTCAGTAACTGTCTTTATGAATGAGTCACTGAATCATTGACTCACTCACTCAAACGGCGATTCATTCTGTGTTTATTTAAACGAATCATTGACTCACTGATTCATTCACGGTGATTCATTCAGTAACTGTCTTTATGAATGAGTCACTGAATCATTGACTCACTCGATTCATTCAAACGGCTGATTCATTCAGTAACTGTCTTTATGAATGAGTCACTGAATCATTGACTCACTCGATTCATTCAAACGGCTGATTCATTCAGTAACTGTCTTTATGAATGAGTCACTGAATCATTGACTCACTCGTTTCATTCAAACGGCTGATTCATTCAGTAACTGTCTTTATGATGAGTCACTGAATCATTGACTCACTCGATTCATTCACGGCTGAACGTAACTGCTTTATGAATGTCACTTCATGACTCACTCGTTTCATTCAAACATCTATTCATTCAGTAACTGTCTTTATGAGTCATGAATCAGTCACTGATTCATTCAAACGGCTGATCATTGACTGTGTTTATTTATGAGTCACTCGACTCACTCGTTTCATTCAAACGCTGATTCTCAGTAACTGTCTTTATGAATGAGTCACTGAATCATTGACTCACTCGATTCATTCAAACGGCTGATTCATTCAGTAACTGTGTTTATTTATGAGTCACTGAATCATTGACTCACTCGATTCATTCAAACGGCTGATTCATTCAGTAACTGTCTTTATGAATGAGTCACTGAATCATTGACTCACTCGATTCATTCAAACGGCTGATTCATTCAGTAACTGTCTTTATGAATGAGTCACTGAATCATTGACTCACTCGATTCATTCAAACGGCTGATTCATTCAGTAACTGTCTTTATGAATGAGTCACTGAATCATTGACTCACTCGTTTCATTCAAACGGCTGATTCATTCAGTAACTGTCTTTATGAATGAGTCACTGAATCATTGACTCACTCGATTCATTCAATCGGCTGATTCATTCAGTAATGAATCGCCGCTGTGCTCATAATGGTTCTGTCGTGGCTTTGATTGGGTCTGTTTTCATTTGCTAAATTAATCAAAGACCGACAATATAAATTCTTGTTTATTGAACGGTTGTATCAAATCAATGTCACGTTTGCAATGATGAGTTCACTGGATCACTGACCAGCACTCTCAGTTTTAGTTATTAGATGGATCATTTTTCATCTGAGCAGTCATGGTGTGACTTAAGCGTGATGATTCTGATGTTTTATTGATGTTTCCTCTGCTCCTGATCTATTGAACACATTCATTATTGATCTGTTGCACAATTAGTGTGACTTACACAATGAAACAGATCAAGTGTCCACTTTACTCATTAACTCCACACACTCACTCACTGTCACTCACACACACACACACACACACACTCACTCACTCACACACACACACACACACACACACACACACACACACTCACTCACTCACTCACTGTCACTCACACACACACACACACACACACACACACACACTCACTGTCACTCACACACACACACACACACACAGACAGACACACACACACACACACACACAGACAGACAGGACATGCATCACAATTGTAGTCTTAGAGGAGCAGCAGAGAAAGTGTAAGCATAGATGAGTTTAGTGTACTAACTCTCTCTCTCTCTCTCTCTCTCTCTCTCTCTCTCTCTCTCTCTCTCTCTCTCTCTCTCTCTCTCTCTCTCTCAGCGGTCACGGCACACTGTCTCCAGATGTTCTTGCCAGAAGGGTCGAGTGGTAAAGCTCTGTACGGTACGTATGTCCTCCTGCTGTCCGATGAGGGAACTGCAGCGCCCCTGACCCCTCCGAAACGCAGTCACATGACGACGTGCTCCAGGAGGGATGATGGGATTGTGTTATTCAGTGTGTGACATAAAGAACATGATAAAGATGTGCAGCCGTTAGGGATTCATATTAATATTTTCTGCATGAGAACACATCTGACTCGTATTTGACTCACCACAATAATAATACATTATTATTCAAATCAAGTCGCTTTATACAATACAGCTTCACAGGAAAATAACAGTGTTAATGATGCTAAATTCATCCGTTACACTAATTTAATTAAAGCAGACAACAGAGTCATTATACAAATCAGTGTTAATGTTCATCAATTATGAAATTAGTTCAATTTCAGCTCAGCATAAGACAATAGAGTAAAGTAACTGGCGTTTCTAATTTGAAAAAGTAACTTTTGTTGTAAATTTGAAAGTAATGCATTACTTTACTAGTTACTTAAAAAGTGATCTGATTACGTAACTCGCAGTACTTGTAATGCATTACCCCCCCAACACTGATTGAGAGCATCATTTCGTGTGTTGTCTGTCATGCTGAAGGGCCGTATGATGAGAGACCCCAACACTGATTGAGAGCATCATTTCGTGTGTTGTCTGTCATGCTGAAGGGCCGTATGATGAGAGACGCTCTCAGAATCACTGCATGTGTCTAAAAGTGTGTGTGTGTGTGTGTGTGTGTGTGAGTGTGTGTGTGTGTATCACATCACAGAAGTGTGTTAAAGTGTGTGTGAAGTGTATCACATACACAGTCACTAAAGACAGTGAATGTTGTGTGTGTGTGTGTGTGTGTGCTACGTGTCAGTCACTTAGAGAGACTGTGTGTGTGTGTGTGTGTGTGTGTGTGTGTGTGTGTGAGAAAGTGTGTGTGTGTGTGAGTGTGAGTGTGTGTGTGTGTATCACATCACAGAAGAGGTTAAAGGCCTCAGTGAAGAAACCTACATGTCAGTCACTTAGAGAGACTTCATGTTTGTGTTTGTGTGTGTGTGCGTGCGTGTGTGTGTGTGTGTGTGTTTTCTCTGTGCCATCGCTCTCAGGAACGGATGGAGTTTATTTCCTGCACACCTCTACCAAACACAAAAAGAAAGGTAGAAGCTGATGGAGTGTGTGTGTGTGTGTGTGTGTGTGTGTGTGTGTGTGTGTGTGTGTGTGTGTGTCCAGTCTTCTTCTCTCCTGTTAGTGTCCCAGCTGAATCTGCTCCTGCGTCATGAACTCCTCACACGCGTGTGATTATGATGTGTTCGTGGTTTGTGCATCCACACAGAATCTGTTCCAGATCAGAAGATGTGAATAAATCTGCAGATTCTGTCTGGACGCGCTCGTGCGTTTATATAACCGGATCTGCTCTTTCCTCAGAGCAAAGGAAGAACTACACCAAAAACAGCATCAACAGCCTGACGGACACGTCACAGTACCACGTGGAGGTGAGACACGCACCGTTCAGGAGATTAGACCGAGATGAGTGACACTAATGTGACCCTGGAGCACAAAACCAGTCATTATTAGTAGCAAAAGCCAAAAATACATTGTATGGGTCAAAATGATCAATTTTTCTTTCATGCCAGGATATTAAGTGAAATATAATAAACCGTAAACATATTAAAACGTATAAAAATAATAATATGCATTGCTTAGAACTTCATTTGGACAACTTTAAAGGCGATTTTCTCAATATTTAGATTTATTTGCTCCCTCATGCATCAATGGAAAGATTATTTATTCAGCTCTCAGATTAAAAAATTGACCCTTATGACTGGTTTTGTGCTCCAGGGTCACACATCGGACTCTGTTATTAACAATTAGACACACATCAACATGGACAACAACTCAGCCTCTAAAACCAGGACAATACAACACCGATGACATTAAACAGAAAGATCATTCAGGCATCATCTACTCTCATCATCTGCCTTTATTTCTTCTGTAAAAGAAAAGTGTTGTCCATACAATGGAAGTCAATGCGGTCCAGTGTTGTAATGTTGTTCAAATATGGTATTTAACAGAAGAAAGAAAGTCACACAGGTTTGAGATGATGGAGAGGAAATGATGACAGAACGATCATTTCTGGGTGAACTGTCACTTTAAATATGAAAGCATATTATAATGTTATTTTAGCATCATTAGAAATTATTATAGTTTGCGTTTTAGTCATTTTTAGTGGTATTAATTGATTAATTTATGGTTTTATTAATCAGTTTAACGCTTTAAATATTTTAGTGCATGAAGTTATACTAAATGAAAATGAGAAATGTCACCTTCTAAACCTTCTTAATTCTATTTTAGCAAATATTTATTATATTTCAAGTAACAAAAATGTTTTAATTGTAGTTAACTATAACAAAACTGTCTTGACATCAAGTAAAATCACCTTTATTTCTATAGCGCTTTATACGATACAGATACGATACTTTATACGATACGATACAGTTACGATACTTTATACGATACGATACAGATACGATACTTTATACGATACGATACAGATACGATACTTTATACGATACGATACTTTATACGATACGATACTTTATACGATACAGATACTATACTTTATACGATACTTTATACGATACAGATACGATACAGATGCGATACGATACAGATACGATACTTTATACGATACGATACAGATACGATACAGATGCGATACTTTATACGATACGATACAGATTGCAGCTTCACCGTAATAAACAGAACATTTAATTTAATGTTTCAAAATTCATAAACTGTGAAAGAACTTGAGTTTATCTGTAAAGCAGCTCTGCACGAGTCATTATTCAGTTCAAGTTGTGCTCTCATCCGATTACTGAAGCATATCCATTTGAGACGCTCGGTGTGTTTTGAAACAATAAAGCACTAGAAGTACAGGTGACTTGACTCTTGTCTCCGGCAGCATCTGACCACGTTTGTGATGGACCGTAAGGAGGCGATGCTGACCGCGGAGGACGGCGTGAGGAAGCTGCGTCTGCTGGACGCTAAAGGGAAGGTGTGGACGCAGGACATGATCCTGCAGGTGGACGGGAAAGCCGTCAGCCTCCTCGACAACGACAGCAAGGTACGAACCCTAGCCCTAACCCTAACGAACCCAGCAAGTAACCCTAACCCTAACGAACCCAGCAAGTAACCCTAACCCTAACCCTAACGAACCCAGCAAGTAACCCTAACCCTAACGAACCCAGCAAGTAACCCTAACCCTAACCCTAGCCCTACCCCTAATGAACCCAGCAAGTAACCCTAGCCCTAACCCTAACGAACCCAGCAAGTAACCCTAGCCCTAATGAACCCAGCAAGTAACCCTAACCCTAACGAACCCAGCAAGTAACCCTAGCCCTAACGAACCCAGCAAGCCCTAACGAACCCAAGGTAACCCTAACGAACCCAGCAAGTACGAAACCCTAGAACCCCTAACCCTAACGAACCCAGCAAGTAACCCTAACCCTAACGAACCCAGCAAGTAACCCTAACGAACCCAGCAAGTAACCCTAGCCCTAACGAACCCAGCAAGTAACCCTAGCCCTAACGAACCCAGCAAGTAACCCTAGCCCTAACCCTAACGAACCCAGCAAGTAACCCTAGCCCTAACGAACCCAGCAAGTAACCCTAGCCCTAACCCTAACGAACCCAGCAAGTAACCCTAACCCTAACTCCGCCATGAGACCATAGATGCAAACTCCTCACCTTTTAGAGATCAAAACAGGTCACCTGTGAGATGTGCTTCGATCCGATGAGAAAGTGTCTTACAATAAAGAACTGGTTGCTTCAATCATTGTTTATAGTATTTCTCTTTACTCTTTAATTCAAAATCTATGTCTAAAAATGTTATGTATTTGAGGTCTGAGAGAGAGAAGGCAAACAATTAGCATTATAGGTCATCATTGCCGTCTAATCAGCCAACATGGTCTTAAATAGCACTTCATCTTTTATAACATGGGATTTTGACCAAATATATTCACTCTTGATTTTTGTCAAATGTTGTAACGAGATTTTAATTTTTTTTCTGTTTTGTGAAAAATTACCCTGGAGCACAAAACCAGTCATAAGTGTCAATTTTTCATCTGAAAGCTGAATAAATAATATTTCCATTGATGTATGGTTCGGACAATATTTGTAAATCTGGAATCTGAGGCGTGCAAAAAAAATCTAAATATTGAGAAAATCATCTTTAAAGTTGATTTTAAATTAAGTTCTTAGCAATGCATATTAATAATCAAAAATTAAGTTTTGATATATTTATGGTAAGAAATGTACAAAATATCTTCATGGAACATGATCATAATATCTAATGATTTTTGGCATAAAATAAAAATGTATAATTTTGACCCATACAATGTATTGTTGGTTATTTCTACAAATATACCCAAGCTTTTGTGCTCCATGGTCACACATAAGGTAATAAAATACCTTAAAGTAAAAACAAATATCTTGTAAATAAACTCTGTGTGGAGCATATGTTACGCACACACACACATAACACATGGGTCCCCCCCCGATCCACACAATGTGCTCCCCTGTTTGCATCTCCGTGATACGCATGTTTAAGCATCACGTGTGTGTTTCAGAACGAGCTGGAGAACTTCTCTCTGGCCTCCATCCAGCACTGTCAGGCCGTGATGAACGCCTGCAGCTACGACTCCATCCTGGCGCTGGTGTGTAAGGAGTCCGGTCAGAGCAAACCGGACCTGCACCTGTTCCAGTGCGACCACATCAAGGTCTGCTCTCACGCATGCGTTTTTTTATATACGTGTGTGTCTGTGTGTGTGTGTGTGTGTGTGTGTGTGTGTGTGTGTCTGTGTGTGTGTGTCTGTGTGTGTGTGTCTGTGTGTGTGTCTGTGTGTGTGTGTCTGTGTGTGTGTGTGTGTGTGTGTGTGTGTGTGTGTGTCTCTGTGTGTGTGTGTGTGTGTGTGTGTATGTGTCTGTGTGTGTGTGTGTGTGTGTGTGTGTGTGTGTCTCTGTGTGTGTGTGTGTGTGTGTCTGTGTGTGTGTGTGT
>CM049865.1:582600-587600 GCA_027474115.1 Schizopygopsis malacanthus | reverse complement strand
GATATTTAAATCTCTAAACTGAACAAAACCCACCGATATTTAAATCTCTTAACTGAACAAAACCCACAGATATTTAAATCTCTTAACTGAACAAAACCCACAGATATTTAAATCTGTTAACTGAACAAAACCGACAGATATTTAAATCTCTTAACTGAACAAAACCGACAGATATTTAAATCTGTTAACTGAACAAAACCGACCGATATTTAAATCTCTTAACTGAACAAAACCCACAGATATTTAAATCTCTTAACTGAACAAAACCGACAGATATTTAAATCTCTTAACTGAACAAAAACCGACAGATATTTAAATCTCTAAACTGAACAAAACCGACAGATATTTAAATCTGTTAACTGAACAAAACCGACAGATATTTAAATCTCTTAACTGAACAAAACCCACAGATATTTAAATCTCTAAACTGAACAAAACCGACAGATATTTAAATCTCTAAACTGAACAAAAACCACCGATATTTAAATCTCTAAACTGAACAAAACCCACCGATATTTAAATCTCTTAACTGAACAAAACCCACAGATATTTAAATCTCTAAACTGAACAAAACCGACAGATATTTAAATCTCTTAACTGAACAAAACCCACAGATATTTAAATCTCTAAACTGAACAAAACCGACCGATATTTAAATCTCTTAACTGAACAAAACCGACAGATATTTAAATCTCTAAACTGAACAAAAACCACCGATATTTAAATCTCTAAACTGAACAAAACCCACCGATATTTAAATCTCTTAACTGAACAAAACCGACAGATATTTAAATCTGTTAACTGAACAAAACCCACAGATATTTAAATCTCTAAACTGAACAAAACCGACAGATATTTAAATCTCTAAACTGAACAAAAACCACCGATATTTAAATCTCTAAACTGAACAAAACCCACCGATATTTAAATCTCTTAACTGAACAAAACCGACAGATATTTAAATCTCTTAACTGAACAAAATCGACAGATATTTAAATCTCTTAACTGAACAAAACCGACAGATATTTAAATCTCTTAACTGAACAAAAACCACCGGTATTTAAATCTCTTAACTGAACAAAACCCACAGATATTTAAATCTGTTAACTGAACACAACCAACCGATATTTAAATCTCTTAACTGAACAAAACCGACAGATATTTAAATCTCTTAACTGAACAAAACCGACAGATATTTAAATCTCTTAACTGAACAGATATTTAAATCTCTTAACTGAACAAAACCCACCGATATTTAAATCTCTTAACTGAACAAAACCGACAGATATTTAAATCTCTAAACTGAACAAAACCGACAGATATTTAAATCTCTTAACTGAACAAAATCGACAGATATTTAAATCTCTTAACTGAACAAAACCGACAGATATTTAAATCTCTTAACTGAACAAAAACCACCGGTATTTAAATCTCTTAACTGAACAAAACCCACAGATATTTAAATCTGTTAACTGAACACAACCAACCGATATTTAAATCTCTTAACTGAACACAACCGACAGATATTTAAATCTCTAAACTGAACAAAACCGACCGATATTTAAATCTCTTAACTGAACAAAACCCACCGATATTTAAATCTCTTAACTGAACAAAACCGACAGATATTTAAATCTCTTAACTGAACAAAACCGACCGATATTTAAATCTCTTAACTGAACAAAACCCACCGATATTTAAATCTCTTAACTGAACAAAACCGACAGATATTTAAATCTCTTAACTGAACAAAACCGACAGATATTTAAATCTCTAAACTGAACAAAACCCACCGATATTTAAATCTCTTAACTGAACAAAACCCACAGATATTTAAATCTCTAAACTGAACAAAACCCACCGATATTTAAATCTCTTAACTGAACAAAACCGACCGATATTTAAATCTCTTAACTGAACAAAACCCACCGATATTTAAATCTCTTAACTGAACAAAACCGACAGATATTTAAATCTCTTAACTGAACAAAACCGACAGATATTTAAATCTCTAAACTGAACAAAACCCACAGATATTTAAATCTCTTAACTGAACAAAACCCACAGATATTTAAATCTGTTAACTGAACAAAACCCACAGATATTTAAATCTCTTAACTGAACAAAACCGACCGATATTTAAATCTCTTAACTGAACAAAACCGACCGATATTTAAATCTCTAAACAGACCAAAGACGACTGATATTTAAATCTCTAAACTGAACAAAACCGACAGATATTTAAATCTGTTAACTGAACAAAACCGACCGATATTTAAATCTCTTAACTGAACAAAACCCACAGATATTTAAATCTGTTAACTGAACAAAACCGACCGATATTTAAATCTCTTAACTGAACAAAAACCACCGATATTTAAATCTCTTAACTGAACAAAACCGACCGATATTTAAATCTCTTAACTGAACAAAACCCACAGATATTTAAATCTGTTAACTGAACAAAACCGACCGATATTTAAATCTCTTAACTGAACAAAACCGACCGATATTTAAATCTCTTAACTGAACAAAACCCACAGATATTTAAATCTGTTAACTGAACAAAACCCACAGATATTTAAATCTCTTAACTGAACAAAACCGACCGATATTTAAATCTCTTAACTGAACAAAACCGACCGATATTTAAATCTCTAAACAGACCAAAGACGACTGATATTTAAATCTCTAAACTGAACAAAACCGACAGATATTTAAATCTGTTAACTGAACAAAACCGACCGATATTTAAATCTCTTAACTGAACAAAACCGACAGATATTTAAATCTCTTAACTGAACAAAACCGACCGATATTTAAATCTCTTAACTGAACAAAACCGATAGATATTTAAATCTCTTAACTGAACAAAACCGACAGATATTTAAATCTGTTAACTGAACAAAACCCACCGATATTTAAATCTCTTAACTGAACAAAACCCACCGATATTTAAATCTCTAAACTGAACAAAACTGACCGATATTTAAATCTCTTAACTGAACAAAACCCACCGATATTTAAATCTGTTAACTGAACAAAACCGACAGATATTTAAATCTCTTAACTGAACAAAACCGACCGATATTTAAATCTCTTAACTGAACAAAACCCACCGATATTTAAATCTGTTAACTGAACAAAACCGACCGATATTTAAATCTCTTAACTGAACAAAACCCACAGATATTTAAATCTCTTAACTGAACAAAACCGACAGATATTTAAATCTGTTAACTGAACAAAACCGACAGATATTTAAATCTCTTAACTGAACAAAACCCACAGATATTTAAATCTCTTAACTGAACAAAACCGACAGATATTTAAATCTGTTAACTGAACAAAACCCACCGATATTTAAATCTGTTAACTGAACAAAACCCACCGATATTTAAATCTCTTAACTGAACAAAACCCACAGATATTTAAATCTCTTAACTGAACAAAACCGACAGATATTTAAATCTGTTAACTGAACAAAACCCACCGATATTTAAATCTCTTAACTGAACAAAACCGACCGATATTTAAATCTCTTAACTGAACAAAACCCACAGATATTTAAATCTCTTAACTGAACAAAACCGACAGATATTTAAATCTGTTAACTGAACAAAACCCACCGATATTTAAATCTCTTAACTGAACAAAACCCACCGATATTTAAATCTCTTAACTGAACAAAACCGACCGATATTTAAATCTCTTAACTGAACAAAACCCACCGATATTTAAATCTCTTAACTGAACAAAACTGACCGATATTTAAATCTCTTAACTGAACAAAACCGACTGATATTTAAATCTGTTAACTGAACAAAACCGACCGATATTTAAATTTCTTAACTGAACAAAACCCACCGATATTTCAATCTCTTAACTGAACAAAACTGACCGATATTTAAATCTCTTAACTGAACAAAACCGACAGATATTTAAATCTGTTAACTGAACACAACCGACAGATATTTAAATCTCTTAACTGAACAAAACCGACCGATATTTAAATCTCTTAACTGAACAAAACCGACAGATATTTAAATCTCTTAACTGAACAAAACCGACCGATATTTAAATCTCTAAACTGAACAAAACCGACTAATATTTAAATCTCTTCACTGAACAAAACCGACCGATATTTAAATCTCTTAACTGAACAAAACCGACAGATATTTAAATCTGTTAACTGAACAAAACCGATAGATATTTAAATCTCTTAACTGAACAAAACCGATAGATATTTAAATCTCTTAACTGAACAAAACCGACCGATATTTAAATCTCTTAACTGAACAAAACCGACCGATATTTAAATCTCTTAACTGAACAAAACCGACCAAATCTCTTTAATTGTCAATGAATGCTCAGATGTGTGTTTGATATATGTTCTAGACAACACTATAAATACATGATAGCTAGATCTAATGGAGGATCACTCATATCACCGTCACATCATCCAGCGTTAAAGACATAACAGTACGACTGTAAAGCTGCTTTGAAAGCATGTGCACTGTGAAAAGCGCTCTACAGATACATGTGTCTTGTCGAGGTTGGAGTGGCCGAAGGATCACCCGTTTCCTCCGCACACGCTGTGTTTCCGGGACGGTTGGGAGCCGCCGGTGCTGGTGTCTCGTGAACAAGACGTGGCTCAGCTGGCGGAGAGGCTCGGCGCGGCACAGACCGAGGTCCAGAGACCCGTGGACAGATCTCCGCTCGACGTGAGACGCTCTGTCACCTTTAACACTTACCATGTGATGCATTGAAGTACTTAAAGTGTTTTCTCTCCCGACAGCAGCCGGTGGTCCAGGACTTCCCCGGCGCAGACGGGTACGGCTACTCTTACAAGCGTTTGCACCTGCTGGAGCCAGACATGGCCGTGGCTGCTTTTAAACACGCGGTCAGCCGTCATGTAGATAGGTAAAACCCACCTGGGTATGAGCGACCACACCGCGCATGCCCTGGAGAACCGGCTCAGCGTGCTTCGCTTCTGGGTC
>CM049865.1:570100-577600 GCA_027474115.1 Schizopygopsis malacanthus | reverse complement strand
ATTTTGATAAATATCGTAATCACGATTATTTTGGTAAATATCGTAATCACGATTATTTTGGTAAATATCGTAATCACGATTATTTAACACGATTATTAGAGGGCCATATAACCCAAAACATTGAATGCAAGTCTAAAGTATTCAGTTAACAGCCTACTATAGAAATTGACTAATTAAATTAGCATAATAAAAATAGCATAGTCTTCACTGTAAGATTTAAACTTCCTTTGTTTCTTATTAAAGCTACAAAAGAGCTTCTGTGGGTGATTTTGTCTTTGTCTTTTGTTGTTTGATTAATATTAAGCACACAGTCAATATAGCGCACTGTCTCTTTAAGAGCCGCAGGATCCAATGTACTGTTACACGCGTCTCATCTGTCTACATTCATTTATTACATAACCGACGAGCGTTAATCATTTTGACACATCTTTGCGTGTATTTGAGCGTTTAGGCGCATACGTTCAGCTAAAAGATGACTTTATAATCCGTGCTCCGCTCCGTCTCTGAGCGCAAGCCTGTAACGAATGACGACTGCTATCCAACAATAAAACACCTCAATCGCTTAGGAGCCATTCTTGTCTAAAGAATCGAAACAATGGTGGACTGATGACCGCGCACTCAGGGCGGGTCTAAGGTAAAACACTAAGGTGTCAATCAACAATTGTGGGAGGGGCCTGGGTTTATGTGATGTCACACAGACAGGCATCTGAGAATGGCTTGATATGAGAAAGCGGAAATGATTTAACGAGATGAAAACTGGGTGGTTGTGTACACACACTGCCAACACACATTTCAGTTCAAGCATCATAAAAGTGCACGATGAGCTCGTTAAGGCTGATGGATTGAGCTGTTGTGGTTTGGTCTGCAGGACTATCAACAGTCTGGGTGTGCTGACCGGCGCTCAGCTCTTCTCTCTGAACAAAGACGAGCTGAAGACCGTCTGTCCTGATGACGGCGCTCGGGTCTACAGTCAGATCACCGTCCAGAAAGCTGCTCTCGAGGTGAGTTCTCGCACAGATACGTCCTTATATCTCTCTTCATTCCTCTTCCAACTTTTCTGTCCGGGTCACACTGATTCAGAAAGTAATAGCGTAACAGCATTCCCCTCGAGTCTGATACGTTGCTCAACTCTGGCAAGTGTGGCTTTGGTTGTTCTGTGGTGTTTTTGCTGTCCGCAGGTTTTCTTCTGAGCCTCCCATGATCTTCACATGTAATCCACGTTCCTCTGAAGGTACTTTAGTATCATAGCGAGGCGGCTGTTTAGTGAACTGTTCCTACTTAAAGGGATAGTTTACAAGTTTCTCTCTTAAAAGATATCTTTTGAAGAGTGTTGGTATGTAAAGAGTTACAACAAAAACGGATTATATCCCAACATCCTTCAAAATATCTTCTTTTGTGTTTAAAGGAAGAAAGAAACAACTTGAGTGTGAGTCAATTTTGGGGTGAACTGTCTCTTTAAATAGTAAATATAAACTCCACACTTAGCTAGTGCATAACTAACTCTGTACTGCTAATAATAGTCATTATTCAGTTCAATTTGTGTCCTCATCTGGAGTTAAAATCAATAATATTAGTCTTTAAACCCTCCCAAGATTAAAAAAAACACATAAGACAGTGCATTTGATTGATCTTATGATGCACCGCGACTGAAGTCTGAGGTAAACATGACAATAGCAGCAGTACATATTTACTTTGAACCATTAAACATAATGCACAAATATTTAGTAACTCGCCACAACTAGCTGGTGTGGTTTCCTTCTCCAGCTCATATTAATATTTCACCAGCACATTGTATTTAGTTTGCACATGACTGGTGATTGTTAATAGATGTGCATGTTGTTTAGTGGCTCCGGGTCATAGTTAGAGATTAGATGATTTCCCAGAATCCCTCACACGTCCATCATTGTTAGTCTAGATCAGTGGTTCTCAAGCTTTTCTTCCAGCGGGCCGCACTATGGTCCAAGTGCAAGTCGCACGCGTGTCATTTACATACTACGTCATCAATACAAACCAACCAGATGTAATAATCTGAGGTTCTCTCCAGAGATGTTTTGCACATTTCTGTAATAAGGATGATAGTTTATGGGTGTTTCTTTGTATCTGAACATCTTCAAGTGAGTGGGGGGGCAAACCGCTCTCTCTTCACCGCTGATGCTGGGACTATTCTTGTTTGAATGCGCTTCTTCGCTGACATTTTCCACATTTCGTTACAGAATGTGTTCATTCTGATGCTCAATTCTACAGAACTAGTGCTGCTGATGACTATTTGAATTGAATTCTGCCAAAGTGCACGCTTGTATGTGTTCGTTAAATGCCTCAGCATTAATTACATGAGTCTGCTCATGTCTGAATAATAATATATGGAAAAACAAAATGATTTGACATAACCAAAACATTAGCTTATATTTGTTTAGCACATGTTTAAATGAATGTTAAAACTAAAACTGAAAGTGTTTTTTAATTCTGTTCAACACTGTAATATTCAGTGAGAACCGCTGGTCTAGACGTTACAGCATCTGAAGAAGACCCTTGATCCTCATTCTCTCGTTTCTGCTCTTTCTCTCTGTCTCTCCATCACGCCGCAGGTGTTTCCAGGTATTGAGCAGCTTGTTTAGTTGATGTAGGGCTGGGCTGGAAATACAGATTTCTCCTTTTGATGAACCGATGTTGATTCTTACATTCCAAGACCCGATGTAACCAAAGCTTAATAAAACATAACTTCATTACACATCCAATACATCACAATAAGCTTTGTCCTTAGCTAACATTTGATAGGAAACAAAGTCTCCGCTTTCAATTTTTCATGAAATTCAAACGATAAATACTGTGTAGCGCCGGACGCGCTCATCTCTTCCTCTTTACCAATCGTTAAAGCAGCAAATAAACAGTCACACACACACACACACACACACACACACACACACACACACACACACACACACAGTCACACACACACACACACACACAGTCACACACAGTCACACACAGTCACACACACACAGTCACACACACACACACAGTCACACACACACACACAGTCACACACACACACACACACACAGTCACACACAGTCACACACAGTCACACACACACAGTCACACACACACAGTCACACACACACAGTCACACACACACAGTCACACACACACACACACACACAGTCACACACACAGTCACACACACAGTCACACACACACTCACACACACACACACACACACACACACACACACACACAGTCACAGTCACACACAGTCACACACAGTCACACACACACACACACACACACACACACACACACACACACACACACACACACAGTCACACACACACACAGTCACACACACAGACACACACACACACAGTCACACACACACACACACACACACAGTCACACACACAGTCACACAGTCACACACACACAGTCACACAGTCACACACACACACAGTCACACACACACACACACACACACACACACACACACAGTCTCACACACACACACACACACACACACACACACACACACACACACACACACAGTCACACACAGTCAAACGAACATCAGACGAATCAGAACAACGTACTATGATGAACCATATCCGTGTTTTAAATACAGAACGGTGTCAATAAATCATCTTGAGTCACATTTACCTCCCAGAAACTCGGCAGTCAGCTACAATAAATCACATTTTGCACTATATTTCACTTAAGCTTTCCTTTAATATTAATCAATATTATAGTATTGCAACACACACAGTACTATGTTTTATTGAAAAGAAATAAAGAGCCTCTAACACTAGCACTCAATCTACTTACTATAAAAATAGATCTACTATCTACTTACTTATTATTAAAAAGCACATTACTGCGTGTACTGCGTTCGGCTAACCGAGACCTGACACAGCACTTATTGCTCGTTTATTAGTTTTGATCGCTTCTATTATCCTCATTGTGAGTGGCTTTGGATAAAAGCGTCTGCTAAATGACTAAATGTGATTTTTAGTGCGGTCACATGATTAATCACATCCAAAATAAACGTTTTGTTTACATTAGTATATGTGTGTGCGCTGTGTATATGTATATAAATACACACACATGCATGTAGATATTTAAGAAAAATGTCACGCTTATATATTTATATATAATGTAAATATTTTCATAATATGTGTCCCTGGAGCACACAGAAGCAGCATTTGTAGCAATATCCAACAATATGGGTCAAAATTATAGATTATTTTTATTTCATGCCAAAAATCATTAGGATATTAAAATCATGTTCCATGAAGATATTCCTACCGTAAATATATCAAAATGTAATTTTTGATTAGTAATATGCATTGCTCAGAACAACTTTAAAGATGATTTTCTCAATATTTAGTTTTTTTGCACCGCTCAGATTCCATATTTGCAAATATTATCCAAACCATACATCAACGGAAAGATTATTGATTTATATAAATTGACTGGTTTTGTGGGTCCAGGGTCACATGTGTGTGTGTTTATATACAGTATACATATACACTCATATATATATATATATATATTATGTAAACTATTTTGTTTATTTAGGATGTGATTAATGTGTGTGATAAAAAAACATACTTATATCAATGTTAGTTGAGCAGTATTAACATGGATTGCTCAGGAATCAGTCTCGATCGTAACTGAACCGGATTGCACGCTTGTGAATGTAAACGGTGAAATCGGTCTCACCGCTGTTCTGTCTGTGTGTCTGTAGACGAGCTCCGCCTCGGAGCTGCTGGAGGTCATGAGGAGGCGGCAGGAGAAGATAGCGGCGGCGGCCAGCGACTCCGGCGTGGAGTCCTTCGACGAGGGGAGCAACCACTGACCCCTCTCTCACCTCTGTCACCTCTGACCTCTTACAGGACGCCGTGGAGCGCGCTCGCTTCGCCGCCATAATGCGCCGTCGTCAAGAACTCTTGGACCCGTCTGATAACGGGACCGGATCGGACGCGGACGAACACGCGTGACGCGAGAGGACGCTGACGTCAACATCAGCGCGGTATTTAGTCTAGTGCCATCGAGTTCTGCCTTCATACATGCTGGAAATATTCATATATATATATATAAGCAGTCGTATTGTACGTTACTGCTCTGACAGAAAACACACCATTGGCTTGTTCCTCACAGACTGACTAATTGAAGATTATTTATCAGCTGCTTTGGGTACGATTTTTTTTATACTAGCAAAATTATATTTCTGTAACGTTACATGCCAAAAGAGAAGCTTTATGACCGGTTTTGGGCCAAAATCTGATTCTGATATCGATGCCATCACAGCTTCCCGGATGTAAACGAGTTCTTGTAAGCATTGATTATTTTCTTCTCTGTCCCAGTAACGTGACTGGTGTTTGGCCAAATCAATCTCTGGGTTCGAGGTTCCTGTTGTCGCACATTCAGTCTGTAAATATGTCAACTGTGTGCCAGAATAAATGGACTCGTGTGACCTTTGTGTGGCGTGTTAAAACTCCCAGACCTGTGTTTATTACCTACGGCAAGATTTGAACCGGAACTGAACCACAGTCTTGAGGAAAAACATCAATAAAGAGAGAGATTCAAAATAGCACTCTATGCATGAAGGAACGGTGAGCCACTGGAGTTTATCTCAATAATTCAGAACCAATTAAAGTCCTTTCCTTTTTGTCAAATATGAGTGTAATATGATATTGAGCTGGACTGCTATAGCCTCTGTTATTATGCTTTCCGCGTGCGCGAGTCCGCTATGGTATGCGTGACGTAAAAATCGTCATCGGAGGCAGTGCGCAGACATCCGGGAACCTCAATCGCGGTCAGCACCAACTGCGCATGCGCAGACTGTGTGAAGACGCCCGTTGTTCCCCGCACTTCTATAATCCGTCGATAAAACTATATAAAGGCAGTCAGATGTGCAATAACTCTGGGCAATTGTTTGTTTGTTTACTGTGTATGTATGGAGCGAGCCACCAGCGCACGCTTTTGGTAGGGTTAGTATAAATACAAGTAGTCCGTGTACGCGTCCGAAAGTATAACACAGGCTTAAGTACGGTGGCCGAGAGAGCTCAACGCGCTGCAAATAGAAAAAAAAGACCTGCAAATTAAGAAAACTACTTTCGGCATTTTGACAACACACACGCTGCAAATGCTCACAACCCAACCAAAAAAGAAACGCGCTGCAAATAAAATGTGTTGTAAGCATTTGCACCATCTGCTGTCAAAGTGATGAAAATGTGTTCTTGATTTGCTCGTGCTTAATCTATTTGCGTGTGTTTTCTGAAGTTGCAGCAGCGCGTTGAGCTCTCTCGGCCACCGTACTTAAGGCTGGATCAGCTTTGCTTCATGACTAACTTAGCAAGACTTGTGATTGAACGGAACCTGTTTATCGCTGTATTACGCTCTGTATTGCTTATAGCGATAGGTGACTTAATATCGTTGAAAGTGTACATATTTAAGAGAAAACTTATACATTTAAAGGGGTAATGACATAAGACATGTGGCATATATAACGCCCCATTCCTAATCACATAATTTATCTGGTGTTGCGTGAACGGGATTGGCTAGCGTCTGCGCTAGGTATTTGCATAAGGCGATCTGATTGGCTGACGCCAGCGTTGGCGCTTAAATTTGAAAAGTTTTCCACTTCTGCTGCGAGCAACGCAAGTGAAGCGACGCGACGGACCCACAATTCAGTTCGGCAACGCTTAACGTCACTCAGGCCCTGTCCCAAATGGCACCGTAAACCCTCGCGGTCTTCCTCCGAGTCCGCGCGTTCGTGACGTAATGCCGCGTTGACTGTCGGGTAGAAGTCTGCTGCGGATAGAGGGCGCATAACGGCCACAAAGGGGGCGCTCGCGAGCAAAATGAGGAATGGGACACTCTACGGTCTCGTGGACTTAACGGACACGCGCACGCGGCGACAATGGTAAGACCGTAAGAGCACATGAAGTGGTATTTATTGACCCCGGCGTCCCGTGTGAATGAAGCGAATGGAAATGACAATCACTGGATACAGTAAACAGATGTGCCGCGTTCGTTTTCTGTCTGTCGTCGAGTGAAAGAAGGTTCGCTTTGACGCGTTTGGTTTAAACAGCTCGTTCACGTCTCTGTGCAGATATCAGAAGGACCCTAGAGTACTGAACAAGTGGACAGTTAATGTTTTAATGGCACTCCGGGTCGTGTCTGAGGATTGAAGGAGCGTTTTGCTTTGTAAACGAGGTATAGTGTCACGGAGAAGAACCACAAAGAATATGTGTTGAAAGAGAAACACATATATATTAGATCTGGCTGCAGCTGCATCACAAACCCTAAGTATTAATTTCATAATGCTTTGTCTGCAAATGACTCTTTATTTACATGTTGTGGAAACACGTGCAATAGTGAGGGGGCGTTGATAGGGGTTCCTATGCAATGACGTTAGCCAATCACAACAGTGGCCGAGCCTTAAAGGACACGCCCCTTAAACAGCACGTTATAAAGAGAGGGTCAGGATGAGGTTTTTCTGCA
>CM049865.1:557600-567600 GCA_027474115.1 Schizopygopsis malacanthus | reverse complement strand
GTTGAGATGAGAAGCACAGAGAGAAGACACACGTGGAGACCGTGAGCGGCGCTGACGCTACCTTCAGATATCTGTAAGTGGACAGCGGCTGGCGGCTGATCTTCCTGAGGTCGGCCTCCATCTGAAAACTGCTTCTGGGTGGAGGAGGAATCGATTCAGCATCTGAATCTTCAGCAGCCCTGAAACACAAACTCGCTGTGTGAGCAAGCATTAGTACATGTAGTCAAAGCACCAGAGACACAATGCTTAATATAAATGGCCAAATGTGTTTTTTTTGAGCGGTGATCTAGATATTCGCAGGCTGTGAAATGATGAACGATTGACCCGCTTGTGCTGCAGTCGTGTGGATGTTTTGCCCTCCAGGTCTTCGAGCCGGTCACGTGACTGAAAGCTCTGAATAGAAGGACTCAGAGACTCAGGAGATCTCTTCTCACCTGGACAGAGGAGCGTCTGAGATGATCTCTATCTTCTGGATCTTGTGATGCGGTGCAGACGTGGACGGTGAGATCTCTCCACCCACCTCCTGTATGTCAATCCTCCTCAAGGGTTTCTGAGACCACACAAACACACACGATGTGTTAAACTACAGCGAGCTGCATATTTAGACCGGCGCTCTGGACTCACGGTGGATCGGAGGTCTTCGGGTTTGGTGATGGGCTGGATGCTTCTCTGTTTGTTCTCCTCCGGAGACAGAAGACCGCTGCTCCTCATCTCCTGATGAACAGATACACAGGTGAACACAAGAGCTGTGTGATTCATCAAAACCAGTAACAGTCCATGAACAGCACAAACTCTCTGCATGCAGAGTTCGACTCACTAATTATAACGTAGCAGGAGTATATTTTGATTTAATGCCATGTCAGCATCTTTTCATGGCAAAAGCAATTCAAAATTGGTTTAGTGAGAAGATTACTATTCGTTAAGAGGCGGTATTTATGCAAATATTTTCATCTTGCACCTCAGATCCAAACGTGCCCTTATAGGCCTGATCTCTGAGGGAGGTATATGACATGTTTACTTCCAGATTCTACAATAAAAGCATTAAAAATGTTTTGTCCCCAGATCATCCTGAGATCTGACGGACACATGAATACAACACAAAATTACATAACGTTACTTTTTCTGACATCAGACAGAGCGCCGTGTGAACATGATCTTACTGTAGATCTGCATATGAGAGTGTATTAATTCATCCCACTCGCAAAAAACAGATTCAGTATTCATCAAAATTTATTAAAACAGTGAAATGCAAACTCAGAATATGACGCAAACGTGAAATAATTAAATATGTTAAACAACACAAATATATCTAATCTCATTTTATTAACCGATGTGTTTGCTGATGACCTTTGATGATCCATATTAATAAACAAAAATTACTTTAGATAAACTAACAATTGTGTTTCATTGTTTTTTTATTGAACCTTCTTCTCCTGCGCTCTTTACAGACGTGATTTACTCGTCCTTCAGTCTGAGGTTTATTCATTACACTTTTTGGTGTGAAAGGCTTTTATATTTGCTATAAATATAACTTATTGTATTAAAAACAAACAATCAAGCCCTGCTCATATTTAAAAAGTAACGCGAAAGTAAGTAACGCTTTTTTTTAGGGAGTAACGCAATATTGTAACGAGTAACTAAGTAACGTAATTAGTTACTTTTTTAGGGAGTAACGCAATATTGTAACGCATTACTTTCCATAAAAAGTAACTAAGGTAACGTAATTAGTTACTTTTTTAGGGAGTAACGCAATATTGTAACGCATTACTTTCCATAAAAAGTAACTAAGTAACGTAATTAGTTACTTTTTTAGGGAGTAACGCAATATTGTAACGCATTACTTTCCATAAAAAGTAACTAAGTAACGTAATTAGTTACTTTTTTAGGGAGTAACGCAATATTGTAACGCATTACTTTCCATAAAAAGTAATAAAAAGTAACGTAACATTATATTTTTTTAGAGTAACGCAACATTGTAACGCATTACTTTCCTTAAAAAGTAACTAAGTAACATAATTAGTTATTTTTTTAGGGAGTAACGCAACATTGTAACGCATTACTTTCCTTAAAAAGTAACTAAGTAACGTAATTAGTTACTTTTTTAGGGAGTAACGCAACATTGTAACGCATTACTTTTAAAAGTAACTTTCCCCGACACTGTTCACACGTACCGCTGAGAGTTTCTCGATCTCACTCGTGGCCTGTTTGTTTCCCGGCTCCAGCTTCAGAACCTGCTCAAAATCTGCAGACACACAAACACAGACACACACGTGAGCTCTTCAGAAACGTGGACTAGGCTGTGAAGGCGAGGGATGACGGACCTTCTTTGGCGTCTCTGGTCCTGCCTAGAGCGGCTCTGGCCGTGGCTCGTCTGGCGAAGGCTTTGGCGTAGGAGGCGTCGAGAGCGAGGGCCGCGCTGCAGTCCTGCTCCGCCTCGCTGAACCTGAACACAAACCACACGCTCACACACACTAGACCAGAGCTGGGGAAACGAATGCATTACAATATTGCACTACTTCCTAAAAATGAACTAATTGCATGACTTAGGTACTTTTTTTGTTAAGTCATGCATTACGTTACTTGTTTGTTTTTAATAAACAGTTATATTTTTGGCAAATGTAAAAGCCCTTCCACACCAAAA
Organism: Schizopygopsis malacanthus; assembly: GCA_027474115.1. Lineage (NCBI taxonomy): Eukaryota > Metazoa > Chordata > Actinopteri > Cypriniformes > Cyprinidae > Schizopygopsis > Schizopygopsis malacanthus. The sequence goes on along the minus strand of CM049865.1, from coordinate 564,959 downwards.
GTGACATGAATAAGCCTCAGGCTGAAGGTAATATATATATATATATATATTATATATGTCTGTACTGTAGAGGGTTTGTGCATTCTGGACTGTATTAAGAAAAGGACGCAGGAGAAGAAAGTTCAAAACTCTTCAGAAATTAAAGAGAAATAAATATTATGTTTATCTAAAGTCATTTTTGTTCATAAGTATGGTTGCATTATTAGATCATCGAAGGTCAGGAGCAAAGACATTGGTTAATAAAATGGGATTTGTTATATTATTATGATATTTAACATAACCCTGCAGCACAAAAGCAGTCATAAGCAACACAGCTATATTTGTAGCAATAACCAACAATACATTGTATGGGTCAAAATTATACATTTTTTATTTTAAGCCAAAAATCATTAGATATTAAGATCATGTTCCATGAAGATATTTAGTAAATTCCCTATCATAAATATATCAAAACTTAATTTTTATTAGTAATATGCATTGCTAAGGAATCATTTGAACAACTTTAAAGATGATTTTCTCAATATTTATATGTTTTTGCACCCTCAGATTCCAGATTTACTAATATTGTCCAAACCATACATCAATGGAAATATTATTTATTCAGCTTTCAGATGATGCACACATCTCAGTTTTAAAAAACGATCCTTATGACTGGTTTTGTGCTCCAGAGTCACACATATAATAAATGCAGTTTTGCATCATATTTTGAGTTTGCATTGCACCGTTTTTATTAATTTTGAGGAATATTGAATCACACATGGCAACATGACTACGAGAGCAGTCGGTCAATAAAACATGAGAAAACAAACTAAGATATTTCCTTCTAAATTACAAAGTAATGCGTTACTAGTGACTTGGAAAAGTACATTTACATATTTAGCAGACGCTTTTATCCAAAGTGACTTCAGGTTATACATTTTTTGTCAGTGTGTGTTTCCTGGGAATCGAACCCACAACCTTTGCGCTGCTAACGCCACACTCTCCCACTGAGCCACAGTAATCTGATATGTGCTTGTAATGCACTAGACAGTGAGCACACTTCTGAGGGATGTCACCTGTGGAGTTTGATGAAGGCCATGGCTCTGTTAGCAGGCAGCAGCGCGTTCGTCCCATCCGCCTCCATTCCCCTCGAGTAACACTCCACCGCCGCCTCGTACTTGCCTTCTTTAAAGTAAGCGTTTCCCTGAAACAGAAACAGTGTTGAGCAGCTCGATCAATCACACGATGATGATGATGATGATGAAGAGCATCTCACGGTGTCCTTCTGCTCGACTGCTTGCTGTCTCCTCTGCTCCGCATCGCTCGCGCTCGATCCCAGCACCTGGAACATACAGAAACAGTGTTGAGCAGCTCGATCAATCACACGATGATGATGATGATGAAGATGATGAAGAGCGTCTCACGGTGTCCTTCTGCTCGACTGCGTGCTGTCTCCTCTGCTCCGCATCGCTCGCGCTCGATCCCAGCACCTGAAACATACAGAAACAGTGTTGAGCAGCTCGATCAATCACACGATGATGATGATGATGATGATGATGATGATGATGATGATGAAGAGCGTCTCACGGTGTCCTTCTGCTCGACTGCGTGCTGTTTCCTCTGCTCCGCATCGCTCGCGCTCGATCCCAGCACCTGAAACATACAGAAACAGTGTTCAGCTCGATCAATCACACGATGATGAAGATGATGATGAAGAGCGTCTCACGGTGTCCTTCTGCTCGACTGCGTGCTGTCTCCTCTGCTCCGCATCGCTCGCGCTCGATCCCAGCACCTGAAACATACAGAAACAGTGTTGAGCAGCTCGATCAATCACACGATGATGAATGATGATGATGAAGAGCGTCTCACGGTGTCCTTCTGCTCGACTGCTTGCTGTTTCCTCTGCTCCGCATCGCTCGCGCTCGATCCCAGCACCTGAAACATACAGAAACAGTGTTGAGCAGCTCGATCAATCACACTGAAGAGCGTCTCAGCACGATCCCAGCACCTGGAACATCAGAATGATGATGATGATGATGAAGAGCGTCTCACGGTGTCCTTCTGCTCGACTGCTTGCTGTCTCCTCTGCTCCGCATCGCTCGCGCTCGATCCCAGCACCTGAAACATACAGAAACAGTGTTGAGCAGCTCGATCAATCACACGATGATGATGATGATGATGATGAAGAGTCTCACTCATCAATCTTGAAACTTGCTGTCTCAGCATCGCTCGCGCTCGATCCCAGCACCTGGAACATACAGAAACAGTGTTGAGCAGCTCGATCATCATCACACGATGATGATGATGATGATGATGATGATGATGAAGAGCGTCTCCGTGCTCAGCATCGCTCGCGCTTCTGCTCCTGCTTGCTTTCACTGCTCCGCATCGCTCGCGCTCGATCCCAGCACCTGGAACGAAGCATCGGTCACGCACAGATCTCACCGCACGCGCACGCGTCTGTGGAACCGGATCAGATACAGACCTGCTGGAGCTTCTGGATCTCAGTCTGGGCCTCCGGGTTTCCAGGATCCAGTTTGAGAACCGCTTCATAATCTACAGAGACCAGATGTGAGCTGGGTTTATCGTTTGATTCAGACTGGATTTTCACTCTTGTGCATCTGTTGAAATGCGTGATAATTAACCCAATTAATCCCACCGGTCATGTGATCACTCATTACAGTGAACATTACAATTAAATGTTGCCATGACAAAATTAAAAACTCAAATGTACAATAATGATGTTGTAATACTCGTAGCATTAATATAAAAATGTTATATTTTACAAAAATTAACAATTTTGAAATGCGGTGATGGTTGAATGTTTGTTTTTTATCACATAATGTTTTTTTAATGCATCATAATAACCCTAGAATATGTTATACTTTCTCCCAAAAATATAATTATTAAACTAAGGGCTTTTTAAAATAGTTAAAGCATTTTCTTTTTGATTTAAAGCTAAAAGGAGATATAGAATAATTAAATTATTAATAATTAAAATATTATGAAAACTGTTGCTGCTTTTAGGATTGTGTAAAAAATATGATCACAATTTGTTTTTGATATGTGAACACATTTAATTAATTATACTTTCTCAATATATTCCAAAAATAGTTTTTAAATTATTGATAAAATAATGAAAATAACATAAAAATTATTTAAATAAAATATTTAAAATAACCTAAAATAAGACCGGATTATTATCTGCTGAAAATTAAAATTTGATTACAGCAATACAATTAATTTTACCATGTATTCATATATATTATATTGTAATAATATTTCATAATATTGCTGTTTTTACTGTATTTTTATTACAAAATAAAATAGAATTAAAATCAAATAAGTTCAAACTAAATATTATAATACTTTTAATTCATTGAAAATTCAGCAATAAATTAAATTTGACAATATATTCACATTATTTTAAATGTAATAACCTATTTAATCTACTGTATTTTTACATTAATCAAATAAATATATATTATATTGTAATAATATTTCATAATAGTTTTTACTGTATTTTTATTACAAAATAAAATAGAATTAAAATTGTTCAAACTAAATATTATAATACTTTTAAATCAGACTTGACAATATATTCAAATTTTTCACATCAAATTATTCCAAACTTTTGGTGTAAATAGCAGCTTTCATAAATATGTGAGCGGTTGCCAGATTGTGCAGATAAAATAAGCACGTGGCAGATAATATGTCTAAATGTAAAGCGAGTGAAATGCGCCGTTATAAAGGATGATTTGTGATTCTGATGACGCTTCACACCTTCGAGCGCGTCCTGGTGTTTGTGGAGCGCCGCGCGTGCCGCCGCTCTCCGGATGTACGCTTTGATGTATCTGGCGTCCAGAGCGATGGCCAGATTACAGTCGGACTCGGCCACAGCGAACCTGCGGCACACACACACTCTCATCAGGACCGCTCCACCAGAACACACAGCTGTGAGACGACGGGAGATGCTGTACTTGTTCAGTCTGAAGAAGCAGGCCGCTCTGTTGGTGGGCAGGACAGGGCTGGACGGGTCCGTGTCCATTCCTCTGGTGTAACACTCGATGGCGCTGTCGTACCGGCCGTCCCGGAAGAACTCGTTCCCCTAAACATCAACATCATGTTTGGATTAGTACAGTTCATCAGGAGAAGGTGGAGCCTTTCTAAGACCAAGTAAAGAAGAGACACTGTTGAGTGTTTCTTTTATAGCACTTTATCTATTTGTGTCAATAGATTTCAATTACAATACATATTTATGAGTTTAATCTCCAACACGAGCCATAAATCTCCACTTCAGCAGCACTTACACACAAACGTCACCGGTTTATTCCTCATATATTGGGTTTTACTGAGGGATTTGATTGTATGTGACCCTGAAGCACAATCATAAGCAGCACAGGTATATTTGTAGTAATAGCCAACAATACATTGTATGGGTCAAAATTATACATTTTTATTGTATGCCAAAAATCATTAGGATATTAAGATCATGTTCATGATTTTGACAAGTATCAAAACTATTTTTTATTATTAATATGCATTGCTCAGACTTAATTTGCCTGTGTGTCAGTGTCGCGGTGTGTGTGTCTGTCAGTGTCGCGGTGTGTGTGTGTGTGTCAGTGTGTGTGTGTGTCAGTGTCGCAGTGTGTGTGTGTCAGTGTCGCTGTGTGTGTGTGTCTGTGTCGCGGTATGTGTGTCAGTGTCGCGGTGTGTGTGTCAGTGTCGCGGTGTGTGTCAGTGTGTGTCAGTGTTGCGGTGTGTGTGTGTGTGTGTGTCTGTGTGTCAGTGTCGCAGTGTGTGTGTTTCTGTGTGTGTCAGTGTTGCGGTGTGTGTGTCTGTGTCAGTGTCGCGGTGTGTGTGTCAGTGTCGCGGTGTGTGTGTGTGTCTGTGTGTGTCGTCTGTGTGTGTCAGTGTCGCGGTGTGTGTTGTCTGTGTGTGTCAGTGTGTGTGTGTCAGTGTCGCTGTGTGTGTCTGTGTGTGTCAGTGTCGCGTGTGTGTCAGTGTCGCGGTGTGTGTCTCTGTGTGTGTCAGCGGTGTGTGTGTCTGTGTGTGTGTGTCTGTGTGTGTCGGTGTGTGTGTCGCGGTGTGTGTGTCTGTGTGTGTCAGTGTCGCGGAGTGTGTGTGTCTGTGTGTGTCAGTGTCGCGGTGTGTGTGTGTCAGTGTCGCGGTGTGTGTGTCTGTGTGTGTCAGTGTCACGGTGTGTGTGTCTGTGTGTGTGTCAGTGTCTGTGTGTGTCAGTGTCACGGTGTGTGTGTCTGTGTGTGTCAGTGTCGCGGTGTGTGTGTGTCAGTGTCGCATGTCATCAAAGTACCGCGAGAGCTGAGAGCGCGGACGTCTCCTAACGCGTTCTCTCGCCGTACGATCGTCATACATTACTCTCGCGTGTCACGTGACCGTATAATCGCAGCCTCTGCAGTTGAGAAATCGTGATATTATCGTAAAGGTAATGAATGGCTCAGCCCTAATGTTGACACAATGAGACGGACCTTCTCTTTCTCGGTCAGCGCCAGATCTCGGTCCACCTGAAGCCCTTCGTTGGAGTGGACCGGGCTCTCCTCCGCGGCGGCGTCCATGTCCTCCAGAGTCTTCTCCTGCACACAAACAGCGTTCATCAGTGAAGTCATTGCATGTTTACAGCTTGAATCAGAGCGCACGATCATATTACCACATCGAATTTGTCCCAGGCCTGATAATCGTAGGATTTGATGCGCTTCACACTCTTCCTCGTCTTCTTATAATCTTTGTTCCTCACCGGCGGGAGAGTTTTCTGGAATGAAACACGGTTTAGCAAACGAAGCGCTGAATCTGAGGTGCTCGGGATCTGGGAGGTTTACCGGCGGTTCGCTGGCGTTTCCGGTGCGGAGCTGCTGGTCTTTCTTCTTGATTTCTTCCTCCCAGTTGTTCAGCTCCTTCGTGAAGCTCTGTAGATCTTCTGCGTTGTGTCGCATCTGTATCTGCAGCTCCACCGCTTTATTTCCCAGCATTACTGCGCTCTTCTAGACCATATCAGATTCCTACGACAAACACGGTTTATTCATCCACGTTTGGAAAAAAACACCTCCTAAATACACATTTAACCCCTTAACTGCCACTAAATTACCATTAAATCCTAATCTAATCATGACAGACTAAATATATATATCATTGGAAAGGTCTAAATAGATATTGTACCACTTTTTTTGTTAAAAAAATGTATTTATGAGTTTATCTGAGTTCTGTCCTTTGTCACAGACTACTTAGAAATTATATATCACTCAAAATTCATCCCGTTTTAAAATCAGACATCGCATTATCGTGGAAATGGTACATCAAAATCATCTTACAAATTGTTTTTGTTCATGAATTATACAGATTTAAGTTTGCACTATAATGTCTGGTCAAAACTGAGAGTCACAGTTAAGTGGTTAACTGTTTATTTATTTCATTTGATCTATTTATCTAAGTCTAATACATATATTTCATAGGTTTTATCTCCACTTACACCTAAACTTAGTATTATTCCGGTCTATATTCAGAAGAGTTTCACTGTGAGGTTTGTTCATGTATCATTTACACTGATTTATACAATATTTTATTCCTAAAACATGAAATAATGTGCATATTTAAGTGTTTATCTCCCTTCAGCAGCACTTACAAACACTGTTGTATTCCTCTCAGGTTTTTACATATCATTTATCTGTAAAAACATGAAAAAATGTGCATCTTTAAGTGTTTATCTCCCTTCAGCAGCACTTACAAACACCAAAACGAACAGTTTTACTTCTATATATATATTATATTTGTTGATATTTAATTCACACTGATTAATATAACATGTTATTCCTACAAACACCTGTCTGTTGACAGTCAAATCCTTTAATATGACAACAAAATCCAACAAGAATATTACTTTAAAATAATATAATTAAACACAATGATTAGTTGTTATGGCCGTTATCGCTAATTGTAGTTTTAGAGTGGAAACGATGGTAGTGACTACAGTGCGTTACCGGTTACTATGGTAACTATTCAAAGTTAAACTGACAACAATGCGACCCTGAAAAAGCCCGCTAACTACAGATTAATAAATGATTCCGGAATAAAATACGACTCGAAATGAAAAATCGTTAGTCTGTAATTGTAGAAAATTCGCTGCTTGTGCGACAGAAACAGCATCACCTGATAGCAGGTTTATTATGAGCTGTGTGGAGTTAAATACAGAGCTGTACGACACGCACGGTAAATACATGGGTTCCAGGCATGCTAACGCGCATGTGGGGTATTTAACGGCTAATTATACGCTTTTCTTAAACGCGTGTATAGAGAAACTCACCCAGGTGGGTTTAAACGAGCAGGTTTGCCAGCAGTAAAGAGCAGAATCAGGAGATTGTGTGTCTT
>CM049865.1:532600-550100 GCA_027474115.1 Schizopygopsis malacanthus | reverse complement strand
ACTATACATAAATTATTTGATTAAGGAATTTATTTATTTTATATTATACAAATAAATACATTCTACATTAATATTTAAATTTTTTTTTTTTTTAAGTTTGATATTTCTATATAAATATTGATAATACACACACTTTAATTCATTTTATGTATATTGAATAATTAAGGAATGTATTTTATGTTATACAAATGCATACATTTTATACTTAATTTGTATTCATTTTTTAATTGTCTGACATTTTATATAATATTGATATTACACACACATTTTATGTATATTAAGTATTTGAATAATAAATGTATTAGTTTCGTTATTTTATATTACACAAATACATAATACATTAATATTTTAATTGTAATAATGTTTTATATTTATACATCCATATTGATATTACACACATTTTCTAATTCCTTTATGATATGAAATATTTGAATATGAAACACGATTTGAAGATGTTCTGACGTCAGATGTTGTATATGGTTGTGACGTCACTTGCGTCGTTGATCCGCGCTGCTATTGGTTGACTATGTGATTAATAAGCGACACCTGCCAGAGATTAATTTAGCATAACAAACTATAAACTGCGCGAGCACGTGGACACAGAGCTCGTCTCTGAATGCGGTAAGTGGGTTTTCTTCAAGTTTAGGAGAACATTTAGTATTTTAGTCACTTTTGGATGCTCCTAGTTGTCTGTTTTTGTGAAGAGATGTTTGTGTTTCGTGATAATCATAGAAACACGCTGGTTTGCTGTGCAACTAACTTACCCTTCCGACAATTAACCATGCTTTTACTACAAAAAACATGCTTATTATTAAACCGTGGTGACCATACATTACCAATGGTTAAGTATAACCAATATACTAATGTTTAATGTTTTCAATCAAGTATAGTGATTCAGGAATCTCAAGTCTCACGCCACATCTTGTATTTCTCACGCTGAGAAGAGAAATTGTCCCGTTATATATATATATATATATATATATATAATAGATGAGAGAATACTGAGGTAAGTTATCTGTCGAGTTCATAACTGTCTCGGGTTATACAGAGTTTAATGCCGCCTAACAGCCAATCAGAAATTAGGATGTTGTTGTTTCCGGGTAGATTACGTGATTCTGCCTCAAAATGGATAACGGTAACACATTCATAATTATTTTTTTTTCGATTTTAATATTACTGGACGAAATCACTTAAAATGTAGTGAGAGCTGAAGTTGGAATATAGCCAAATTCGTGCAAAAGTATTATTAATGCAGTCAAAAACACACAAAAAAACTCCCAACTGCTTTGTCTTCCTGAAAGGAAAGTACTAGAGATGTTATAACAGTTGGTAAATCTGATAAAACACAGACAAATTCATCCAAATAAAATAAATTGTTTTATATATTTTGAAAAAAGTATGAAAAATACAAAGAAATTTGGCACCAAACATGCCAACTGAACAGCAGAGGCTAAATGTATTTTTCTTTTTGATACATATATATTTTTATTTTGTTAATGAATTTGTCTTTCATCAGATTTACCAGATGTTATCATCTCTATTTGTGCTGGTCAATTATGAACAATAGGTCAAATTGAACTGCTAGGAAAAACTTGGGTGCTGCAAATATTTGAGTATGATATCTGTAATAATTGTATGTTCGCACTAAATTTATTAATTTCAGCATGTTTAAAGCTCGTATGACTGATGTGAACTAATCTTATAATAATTGTTGGTAGGTAATTATTTGAATTGTGGTGTTTTCACATTAAGCTTCAACTTCACTCTCTCTGGACCCCTGACCTCTCTCTGGACCCCTGACCTCTCTCTGGACCCGTCTAGCAGCTCGGACCGCTTGTTTAAACGATCATTAGAGAACGATCAGTGCTGTTTGTATGTCTAAAGTGTTCAATAAAAGGATAAATGTGACGTTTGTGTGCGGTTCATGATTTTCAGAGATCATCTGATCTCACGTCTCCAAACATTGGCTGTTGGTTTTGATCAGTAGTTTAGTGTTTGTGCGTCTGACACATTGAGTTGTCTCTGGATAAGCTCGGGCTGATCTGTAGTTTAAAGTTAAAACGGTCCAGAAGCACATGTCTTCAGATAAATGACGTTTGTGTCTGAACGGCTGTAATGCGACGCAGTTTTCTTGTTAATGGAGAATCTGGCACGGGTCACCGAGTCTGGAGCTGATATTGCTACAAACGGGCCAAACGCCCCCTTCTCCATGTGTCTGGAGCTGTAAGAGTCCTGGATCAGATCGAGCTGAGCGTTCAGCGGGTAACCTCTGGATCTGATTATTCCCAATAAAAGGGATTTGTCGACTTAGCCCATTCTGGATTATTTTTATAAGTCGGAGAAAAAAAATTGGCCTTTTGCTCCATAACCGCTGCTGGATGATGTCTGGGAAGCCCCGGGGGGAGCATCTGGATCTTCACTCCCCCCTTCACGTCTCACCTTCTCTCGTCTCTGGTCATGTTCTGATCCGCTTAGCAGCTTGTCACAGTTCACGACCCGACGCCCGTTACGCAACCGTGCTTCTGACACCAGGCTGGGATTCGAACCCAGGCTCCTTCCGTTCATGGAGCATCGCTCTGCCCGCCGAGCCACTGGCACTTATGCACTTACTTCTGTTTATTTGGTAATTTTGTCTTTTTTATTTTCTTCTTTAAAGACTAGTTTAACTAAACTTTCCTCCCGCTGAAAACATGACTCGAACCTAGAACTCTGAGACCAAGGCCTGACGCTCAGACCGCTCGACCACAGACTCTTCAGTACATTCTTCTCTTTATTTGGTAATTTTGTCTTTTTTATTTTCTTCTTTAAAGACTAGTTTGACTAAACGTTCCTCCCGCTGAAAAGAGGAATCGAACCTAGAACTCTGAGACCAAGGCCTGACGCTCAGACCGCTGGACCACAGGCTCTTCAGTACATTCTTCTCTTTATTTGGTAATTTTGTCTTTTCTTAAAGACTAGTTTAACTAAACGTTCCTCCCGCTGAAAACAGGACTCGAACCTAGGACTCTGAGACCAAGGCCTGAAGCTCAGACCGCTCGACCACAGACTCTTCGGTACATTCTTCTCTTTATTTGGTAATTTTGTCTTTTTTATTTTCTTCTTTAAAGACTAGTTTGACTAAACGTTCCTCCCGCTGAAAAGAGGAATCGAACCTAGAACTCTGAGACCAAGGCCTGACGCTCAGACCGCTGGACCACAGGCTCTTCAGTACATTCTTCTCTTTATTTGGTAATTTTGTCTTTTCTTAAAGACTAGTTTAACTAAACGTTCCTCCCGCTGAAAACAGGACTCGAACCTAGGACTCTGAGACCAAGGCCTGAAGCTCAGACCGCTCGACCACAGACTCTTCGGTACATTCTTCTCTTTATTTGGTAATTTTGTCTTTACTTCTTCAAAGACTAGTTTAACTAAACTTTCCTTCTGCTGAAAACAGGACTCGATCCTGGTACTCCGAGACCAAGGCCTGACACTCAGACCGCTCTACCACAGACTCTTCGGTACACTCTTCTCTTTTTTCTGTGAATATTTTTTGTTTAAAGACTAGTGAAGTTAAAATATTTTCCAACATAGTAAGGGATTCAAACCTGGAATACCCAGATCATCAATTAACGTCCAGACCGCTGGACCACAGACTCTTCCTTAGCTTTTTTGTTTTCATTAATAAAATAGACTAGTTTAACTCATTAATAAAATAGACTAGTTTAACTAAACTTTCCTCCAGCTAAAAACAGGACTCGATCCTGGAACTCCGAGACCATCGCCTGAAGCTCAGTCCGCTCGACCACCGTCTCTTTAACTTGCTCTTCTCTTTTTTCTGTGAATATTTTTTTGTTCAAAGACTAGTGAAGTTAAATTTTTTTCCAGTATAACAAGGGTCTCGAACCTAGAATTCCCAGATCTATTACTGACGCTCAGACTGCTGGACTACAGACTCTTCCTTAGTTATCTTGTTTTCATTAAAAAAATAGACTAGTTTAACTAAACTTTCCGCCAGATAAAAACAGGATTTGAACCAGGAATTCCCAGATCTATTACTGATGCTCAGACCGCTGGACCACAGACTCTTCCTCAAATACTTTTTTAATAATAAAAAAGACTAGTTTAACTAAACTTTCCTCCAGCTGAAAAGAAGACTCGATTCTGGTACTCCGAGACCAAGGCCTGATGCTCAGTCCGCTCGACCACATAATCTCCAACTTAATTTATGCTTTTTTCTGTGAATATTTTTTTGTTTAAAGACTAGTGAAGTTAAAATATTTTCCAGTATAATAAGGGTCTCGAACCTAGAATTCCCAGATCTATTACTGAAGCTCGGACCGCTGGACCACAGACTCTTCCTCAAATATTTTTTTAATAATAAAATAGACTAGTTTAACTAAACTTTTCTCCAGCTGAAAAGAGAACTCGATCCTGGAACTCCGAGACCAAGACCTGACACTCAGACCGCTGGACCACAGGCTCTTCAACTTACTCTTCTCTTTTTTCTGTGAATATTTTTTGTTTAAAGACTAGTGAAGTTAAAATACTTTCCAACATAGTAAGGGACTCAAACATGGAATACCCAGATCATCAATTAACGTCCAGACCGCTCGACCACAGCCTCATCCTCAAAATAATTTTCCTTAATAAAATAGACTAGTTTAACTAAACTTTCCTCCCGCTGAAAACAGGACTCGAACCTAGAAATCTGAGACCAAGGGCTGACACTCAAACCGCTCGACCACAGGCTCTTCGGTACATTCATTTCTGTATTTGGTAATTTTGTCTTTTTTATTTTCTTCTTTAAAGACTAGTTAGACTAAACTTTCCTCCCGCTGAAAACAGGACCCAAACCTAGAAATCTGAGACCAAGGCCTGACACTCAGACCGCTGGACCACAGGCTCTTCGGTACATGCTTCTCTTTATTTGGTAATTTTGTCTTTTCTTCTTTAAAGACTAGTTTAACTAAACTTTCCTTCTGCTGAAAACAGGACTCGAACCTAGAACTCTGAGACCAAGGTCTGACACTCAGACCGCTCTACCACAGACTCTTCGGTACATGCTTCTCTTTATTTGGTAATTTTGTCTTTTCTTCTTTAAAGACTAGTTTAACTAAACTTTCCTTCTGCTGAAAACAGGACTTGATCCTGGTACTCCGAAACCAAGGCCTGACACTCAGACCGCTCTACCACAGACTCTTCGGTACATTCTTCTCTTTTTTCTGTGAATATTTTTTGTTTAAAGACTAGTGAAGTTAAAATATTTTCCAACATAGTAAGGGATTCAAACCTGGAATACCCAGATCATCAATTAACGTCCAGACCGCTGGACCACAGAACCTACCTCAATATAATTTTCGTAATGAAATAGACTAGTTTAACTAAACTTTCCTCCAGCTGAAAACAGGACTTGAACCAGGAATTCCCAGATCTATTACAGATGCTCAGACCGCTTGACCACAGACTCTTCCTCAAATACTTTTTTAATAATAAAAAAGACTAGTTTAACTAAACTTTCCTCCAGCTGAAAAGAAGACTCGATTCTGGTACTCCGAGACCAAGGCCTGAAGCTCAGTCCGCTCGACCACATAATCTTCAACTTAATTTATGCTTTTTTCTGTGAATATTTTTTTGTTTAAAGACTAGTGAAGTTAAAATATTTTCCAGTATAATAAGGGTCTCGAACCTAGAATTCCCAGATCTATTACTGAAGCTCGGACCGCTGGACCACAGACTCTTCCTCAAAAATTTTTTTAATAATAAAATAGACTAGTTTAACTAAACTTTTCTCCAGCTGAAAAGAGGACTCGATCCTGGAACTCCGAGACCAAGACCTGACACTCAGACCGCTGGACCACAGGCTCTTCAACTTACTCTTCTCTTTTTTCTGTGAATATTTTTTGTTTAAAGACTAGTGAAGTTAAAATATTTTCCAACATAGTAAGGGACTCAAACCTGGAATACCCAGACCATCAATTAACGTCCAGACCGCTCGACCACAGCCTCTTCCTCAAAATTATTTTCCTTAATAAAATAGACTAGTTTAACTAAACTTTCCTCCCGCTGAAAACAGGACTCGAACCTAGAAATCTGAGACCAAGGGCTGACACTCAAACCGCTCGACCACAGGCTCTTCGGTACATTCATTTCTGTATTTGGTAATTTTGTCTTTTCTTCTTTAAAGACTAGTTTAACTAAACTTTCCTTCTGCTGAAAACAGGACTCGAACCTAGAACTCTGAGACCAAGGCCTGACACTCAGACCGCTCTACCACAGACTCTTCGGTACATGCTTCTCTTTATTTGGTAATTTTGTCTTTTCTTCTTTAAAGACTAGTTTAACTAAACTTTCCTTCTGCTGAAAACAGGACTTGATCCTGGTACTCCGAGACCAAGGCCTGACACTCAGACCGCTCTACCACAGACTCTTCGGTACATTCGTCTCTTTTTTCTGTGAATATTTTTTGTTTAAAGACTAGTGAAGTTAAAATATTTTCCAACATAGTAAGGGATTCGAACCTGGAATACTCAGATCATCAATTAACGTCCAGACCGCTGGACCACAGAACCTACCGCAAAGCAATTTTCTTAATGAAATAGACTAGTTTAACTAAACTTTCCTCCAGCTGAAAACAGGACTCGATCCTGGTACTCCGAGACCAAGGCCTGAAGCTCAGACCGCTGGACCACAGACTCTTCCTTAGTTTTTTTGTTTTCATTAATAAAATAGACTAGTTTAACTCATTAATAAAATAGACTAGTTTAACTAAACTTTCCTCCAGCTGAAAACAGGACTCGATCCTGGAACTCCGAGACCATCGCCTGAAGCTCAGTCCGCTCGACCACAGTCTCTTCAACTTACTCTTCTCTTTTTTCTGTGAATATTTTTTGTTTAAAGACTAGTGAAGTTAAAATATTTTCCAGTATAACAAGGGTCTCGAACCTAGAATTCCCAGATCTATTACTGACGCTCAGACCGCTGGACCACAGACTCTTCCTTAGTTATCTTGTTTTCATTAAAAAAATAGACTAGTTTAACTAAACTTTCCGCCAGATAAAAACAGGATTTGAACCAGGAATTCCCAGATCTATTACTGATGCTCAGACCGCTGGACCACAGACTCTTCCTCAAATGCTTTTTTAATAATAAAAAAGACTAGTTTAACTAAACTTTCCTCCAGCTGAAAAGAAGACTCGATTCTGGTACTCCGAGACCAAGGCCTGATGCTCAGTCCGCTCGACCACATAATCTTCAACTTAATTTATGCTTTTTTCTGTGAATATTTTTTTGTTTAAAGACTAGAGAAGTTAAAATATTTTCCAGTATAATAAGGGTCTCGAACCTAGAATTCCCAGATCTATTACTGAAGCTCGGACCGCTGGACCACAGACTCTTCCTCAAAAAATTTGTTAATAATAAAATAGACTAGTTTAACTAAACTTTTCTCCAGCTGAAAAGAGGACTCGATCCTGGAATTTTGAGACCAAGACCTGACACTCAGACCGCTGGACCACAGGCTCTTCAACTTACTCTTCTCTTTTTTCTGTGAATATTTTTTGTTTAAAGACTAGTGAAGTTAAAATATTTTCCAACATAGTAAGGGACTCAAACATGGAATACCCAGACCATCAATTAACGTCCAGACCGCTCGACCACAGCCTCATCCTCAAAATAATTTTCCTTAATAAAATAGACTAGTTTAACTAAACTTTCCTCCCGCTGAAAACAGGACTCGAACCTAGAAATCTGAGACCAAGGGCTGACACTCAAAACGCTCGACCACAGGCTCTTCGGTACATTCATTTCTGTATTTGGTAATTTTGTCTTTTTTATTTTCTTCTTTAAAGACTAGTTAGACTAAACTTTCCTCCCGCTGAAAACAGGACCCAAACCTAGAAATCTGAGACCAAGGCCTGACACTCAGACCGATCGACCACAGGCTCTTCGGTGCAGTCTTCTCTTTATTTGGTAATTTTGTCTTTTCTTCTTCAAAGACTAGTTTAACTAAACGTTCCTCCCGCTGAAAACAAGACTCGAACCTGGAAGTCTGAGACCAAGGCCTGACGCTCAGACCGCTCGACCACAGGCTCTTCGGTACATGCTTCTCTTTATTTGGTAATTTTGTCTTTTTTATTTTCTTCTTTAAAGACTAGTCAGACTAAAGTTTCCTCCTGCTGAAAACATGACTCGATCCTGGTACTCCGAGACCAAGGCCTGACACTCAGACTGCTGGACCACAGGCTCTTCAACTTACTCTTCTCTTTTTTCTGTGAACATTTTTTGTTTAAAGACTAGTGAAGTTAAAATATTTTCCAACATAGTAAGGGATTCGAACCTGGAATACCCAGATCATCAATTAACGTCCAGACCGCTGGACCACAGAATCTACCTCAAAATAATTTTCTTAATAAAATAGACTAGTTTAACTAAACTTTCCTCCAGCTGAAAACAGGACTCGATCCTGGTACTCCGAGACCAAGGACTGACGCTCAGTCCGCTCGACCACAGGCTGTTCAGTACACTTCTCTTTTTCTGTAAATATTTTCCTGTTATTCTTCGTTTAAAGACTAGTGAAACTAAACTTCTTTTCCAGCTCAAGACAGGAATCGAACCTGGAACTCCCAGATCTATTACTGACGCTCAGACCGCTGGACCACAGACTCTTCCTCAAATTTTTTTTAATAATAAAATAGACTAGTTTAACTAAACTTTCCTCCAGCTGAAAACAGGACTCGATCCTGGTACTCCGAGACCAAGGCCTGACACTCAGTCCGCTCGACCACAGGCTCTTCAACTTACTCTTCTCTTTTTTCTGTGAATATTTTTTGTTTAAAGACTAGTGAAGTTAAAATATTTTCCAACATAGTAAGGGACTCAAACCTGGAATACCCAGACCATCAATTAACGTCCAGACCGCTCGACCACAGCCTCTTCCTCAAAATTATTTTCCTTAATAAAATAGACTAGTTTAACTAAACTTTCCTCCCGCTGAAAACAGGACTCGAACCTAGAAATCTGAGACCAAGGGCTGACACTCAAACCGCTCGACCACAGGCTCTTTGGTACATTCATTTCTGTATTTGGTAATTTTGTCTTTTCTTCTTTAAAGACTAGTTTAACTAAACTTTCCTTCTGCTGAAAACAGGACTCGAACCTAGAACTCTGAGACCAAGGCCTGACACTCAGACCGCTCTACCACAGACTCTTCGGTACATGCTTCTCTTTATTTGGTAATTTTGTCTTTTCTTCTTTAAAGACTAGTTTAACTAAACTTTCCTTCTGCTGAAAACAGGACTTGATCCTGGTACTCCGAGACCAAGGCCTGACACTCAGACCGCTCTACCACAGACTCTTCGGTACATTCGTCTCTTTTTTCTGTGAATATTTTTTGTTTAAAGACTAGTGAAGTTAAAATATTTTCCAACATAGTAAGGGATTCAAACCTGGAATACCCAGATCATCAATTAACGTCCAGACCGCTGGACCACAGAACCCACCTCAATAGAATTTTCGTAATGAAATAGACTAGTTTAACTAAACTTTCCTCCTGCTGAAAATAGGACTCGATCCTGGTACTCCGAGACCAAGGCCTGATGCTCAGACCGCTGGACCACAGACTCTTCCTTAGTTTTTTTGTTTTCATTAATAAAATAGACTAGTTTAACTCATTAATAAAATAGACTAGTTTAACTAAACTTTCCTCCAGCTAAAAACAGGACTCGATCCTGGAACTCCGAGACCATCGCCTGAAGCTCAGTCCGCTCGACCACCGTCTCTTTAACTTGCTCTTCTCTTTTTTCTGTGAATATTTTTTTGTTCAAAGACTAGTGAAGTTAAATTTTTTTCCAGTATAACAAGGGTCTCGAACCTAGAATTCCCAGATCTATTACTGACGCTCAGACTGCTGGACCACAGACTCTTCCTTACTTATCTTGTTTTCATTAAAAAAATAGACTAGTTTAACTAAACTTTCCGCCAGATAAAAACAGGATTTGAACCAGGAATTCCCAGCTCTATTACTGATGCTCAGACCGCTGGACCACAGACTCTTCCTCAAATGCTTTTTTAATAATAAAAAAGACTAGTTTAACTAAACTTTCCTCCAGCTGAAAAGAAGACTCGATTCTGGTACTCCGAGACCAAGGCCTGATGCTCAGTCCGCTCGACCACATAATCTTCAACTTAATTTATGCTTTTTTCTGTGAATATTTTTTTGTTTAAAGACTAGAGAAGTTAAAATATTTTCCAGTATAATAAGGGTCTCGAACCTAGAATTCCCAGATCTATTACTGAAGCTCGGACCGCTGGACCACAGACTCTTCCTCAAAAAATTTGTTAATAATAAAATAGACTAGTTTAACTAAACTTTTCTCCAGCTGAAAAGAGGACTCGATCCTGGAACTCTGAGACCAAGACCTGACACTCAGACCGCTGGACCACAGGCTCTTCAACTTACTCTTCTCTTTTTTCTGTGAATATTTTTTGTTTAAAGACTAGTGAAGTTAAAATATTTTCCAACATAGTAAGGGACTCAAACATGGAATACCCAGATCATCAATTAACGTCCAGACCGCTCGACCACAGCCTCATCCTCAAAATAATTTTCCTTAATAAAATAGACTAGTTTAACTAAACTTTCCTCCCGCTGAAAACAGGACTCGAACCTAGAAATCTGAGACCAAGGGCTGACACTCAAAACGCTCGACCACAGGCTCTTCGGTACATTCATTTCTGTATTTGGTAATTTTGTCTTTTTTATTTTCTTCTTTAAAGACTAGTTAGACTAAACTTTCCTCCCGCTGAAAACAGGACCCAAACCTAGAAATCTGAGACCAAGGCCTGACACTCAGACCGATCGACCACAGGCTCTTCGGTGCAGTCTTCTCTTTATTTGGTAATTTTGTCTTTTTTATTTTCTTCTTCAAAGACTATTTTAACTAAACTTTCCTCCCGCTGAAAACAGGACTCAAACCTAGAAATCTGAGACCAAGGCCTGACACTCAGACCGCTCGACCACAGGCTCTTCGGTACATTCTTCTCTTTATTTGGTAATTTTGTCTTTTTTATTTTCTTCTTTAAAGACTAGTCAGACTAAAGTTTCCTCCTGCTGAAAACATGACTCGATCCTGGTACTCCGAGACCAAGGCCTGACACTCAGACTGCTGGACCACAGGCTCTTCAACTTACTCTTCTCTTTTTTCTGTGAACATTTTTTGTTTAAAGACTAGTGAAGTTAAATTATTTTCCAACATAGTAAGGGATTCGAACCTGGAATACCCAGATCATCAATTAACGTCCAGACCGCTGGACCACAGAACCTACCTCAAATATTTTTTTAATAATAAAAAAGACTAGTTTAACTAAACTTTCCTCCAGCTGAAAACAGGACTTGATCCTGGTACTCCGAGACCAAGGCCTGACGCTCAGTCCGCTCGACCACAGACTGTTCAACTTAATGTCATGCTTTTTTCTGTGAATATTTTTTTGTTCAAAGACTAGTGAAGTTAAAATATTTTCCAGTATAATAAGGGTCTCGAACCTAGAATTCCCAGATCTATTACTGAAGCTCGGACCGCTGGACCACAGACTCTTCCTCAAATTTTTTTTTTATAATAAAATAGACTAGTTTAACTCATTAATAAAATAGACTAGTTTAACTAAACTTTCCTCCCGCTGAAAACAGGACTCAATCCTGGAACTCCGAGACCAAGGCCTGAAGCTCAGTCCGCTCGACCACCGACTCTTCAACTTAATCTATGCTGTTTTCTGTGAATATTTTTTTGTTTAAAGACTAGTGAAGTTAAAATATTTTCCAGCATAGTAAGGGATTCGAACCTGGAATACCCAGATCATCAATTAACGTCCAGAACGCTGGACCACAGAGTCGACCTCAAAACAATTGTCATTAATAAAAATTAAAGCACTGTCCATTGCTCCCTACACAGTGTCCATTGCTCCCTACACAGTGTCCAGTGCTCCCTACACAGTGTCCAGTGCTCCTTGCTCCCTACACAGTGTCCAGTGCTCCTTGCTCCCTACACAGTGTCCAGTGCTCCCTGCACAGTGCCCAGTGCTCCCTGCACAGTGCCCAGTGCTCCCTACACAGTGCCCAGTGCTCCCTACACAGTGTCCAGTGCTCCCTACAGTGTCCAGTGCTCCTCCAGTGCTCCCTACACAGTGACCCCCCCCCCCAAGTTACTGTGGTCTAGAACTGCCCCTGGCTTTTTGATTACTTTATCAAATCAAATCAAATCACTTTTATTGTCACATCACCACAGCACAAGTGCCTTGCTGAGTGAAATTCTTACGAGCGTGCTCCAGACAGTGCAAAGAAAAAAACAATATTTTTTTGTTTTTACATATGGACAGTGCGTATTTACAGACTTACAGTATGTGCAAAATACACATACATATACTCAGTACACACAGTCTACTATAAAGACATACTTAGTTATCGATACGCATTATACACCGTATGGGCACATCTACATTATGTACACATCTATACATTATGTAGTCTATACATAGTAATAATGTGAAGGTGCAAAAGATTATAAATTTACAGTAGATTGGTTGTGCAACAGATAGTTGTGCAAAGGTGCAAAAGATTATGCATATGCAGTGTCGTGGATGTGCTTTGTATGGTGTCCAGTGATAGCAGATAGGTTGTGTTAGTGCAGTGTGTGCGTGTAGTCCAGTTGAACTGTGTTAAAGTGCAGTGCATGGCATGTTGTGTGAGTGGGAGTGTGATGTAGGTGAGTTATTTGTGACTGTTCATTAGCCTGATAGCCTGAGGGAAAAAGCTGTCCCTCAGTCGGCTAGTGCGCGATCGGATGCTGCGGGAACGTCGCCCTGAGGGCAACAGAGAGAGCAGTCTGTGGGACGGGTGGCTGGAGTCTTTGATAATCCTCCGGGCTTTCCTTGTACACCGCCTGGTGTAGATATCCTGGAGGGAGGGAAGCTCACCTCCAACAATGTGGCGGGCAGTTCGCACGGCCCTTTGCAGAGCCCTGCGGTTGCCAGCGGTGCTGTTTCCAAACCAGGCGGTGATACAGCCGGTCAGGATGCTCTCCACAGTGCAGGTGTAGAAGGACCTGAGGATTCTGGGGCTCGTTTCAAACTTCCTCAGCCGTCTCAGGAAGAAGAGACGCTGATGTGCCTTCTTCAGCACTGCATCTGTGTGAGCAGACCATGTGAGATCCTCGGTGATGTGAACGCCGAGGAACTTAAAGCTGCTCACCCGCTCCACAGGTGTCTTGTCGATGGTGATGGGTGTGTGTTCTCTGCTCTGTCTCCTGTAATCCACCACCAGCTCCTTGGTCTTGTCGATGTTGAGTGAGAGGTGGTTCTCCTGACACCATTTAGTCAGGGTACTCACCTCCTCTCTGTAGGCCGTCTCATCGTTGTCGGTGATCAGGCCTATCACCGTTGTGTCATCATTGTGTCTTTAGCTTTCCATAGTCCATTCATATCATATTTGTATACTAAATATTACATATTAACATTTATTTTCTAAGTTATCAAACTTTTAAAATGAGCACTGAGAAAAAGCAAGAGTTTGTGTCAAAGTTTGTGAGCTTTTATACACTGAGACCTAATAAATGTTTCATAAGAACCGCTGGCGTGTAGTTTAACGTTAACCAAACTAACTGATCACAGCTGCATATTCTGCTTTAATACTCAGTACTTATTTACATCTGTCACGATTGGGTCCAGGAGGTTGCACGGAAGAGCCAGGAAACACGGAACGAGGAGGCGAAGAACTTCTTTTAAACATTTAATTTGAACAGAACACGGAGATGACAGAGACAGGTACACACACTCACTGACGTTGAGACATTAACAATAATCCACACGAAACATGGGGCAGAACAGACTATATGAAGGGGAACATAACTGGAAACACCTGGGACGAAATCAAGACAAATGGAGACTGATTAAATAATGATGACAGGAAAAACCAAATATGGGCAGGGAAACACAAGGCAGAGGGAGACAGACTGTGACATTACCCCGCCGGTGGGCGCTCTGGAGGCCTCAAGGACTTGGAGACCGGACAGGTGGCCTCCAGGGCGGTGCCCGTTCCGGGACCCATGGCGGATCCAGGGACTCAGGCGGCCACGGCGGATCCGGGGACTCAGGCGGCCACGGTGGATCGGGAGCCTCGGGCGGCCATGACGGATCGGGAGCCTCGGGTGGCCGGGGAATACCCAGCAAGGGCCAGCGGAGATGAAGGTGAACTGGGCGGGGCCAGCGGAGACGAAGGCAAGCTGGACGAGACCAACTCTCGGGGGTGCTCGGAAAGCGCTAGCTCTAACTCACTTGGGCGCTCGGATGGCTCTGCCTCTCGTGAGCGCTTCGGCGGTTCTGACTCACGTGGGCACTCGGTAGAGCTGGACGAAACCAGCGGAGACGAGGATGCGCTGGGCAGGACCAGCGGAGAAAGTTGCGAGCACTTGCAAGGAGACGGCACCGGAGGGCGCTGGCGAGGAGCAGGCACTAGAGAGCGCTGGCGAGGAGCAGGCACTGGAGGGCGCTGAGAGGAGCAGGCACTGGAGGACGCTCGGGTAGCGCAGAACTAGACGGAAGCAGCGTAGAGGAAGGTGAGCTGAACAGGATCAGCGGAGGCATCGGTGAGCTGGACGGACCCAGCGGAGGCATTGGTGAACTAGACGGAACCAGCGGAGGCCTCGGTGAGCTGGCAGGGACCAGCGGAGGCATCGGTGAGCTGGACGGAACCAGCGGAGGCATCGCCATCATTGCGGGCGGGAGCAGGCTGATGATTCCCGGTCATCCCTCGCGGGGAACCAAAATCAGCCGCCGCCTCATCTTGGGTGGATTATTCTGTCACGATTGGGTCCAGGAGGTTGCACGGAAGAGCCAGGAAACACGGAACGAGGAGACGAAGAACTTCTTTTAAACATTTAATTTGAACAGAACACGGAGATGGCAGAGACAGGTAAACACACTCCCTGACGTTGAGACATTAACAATAATCCACACGAAACATGGGGCAGAACAGACTATATGAAGGGGAACATAACTGGAAACACCTGGGACGAAATCAAGACACAAATGGAGACTAATTAAATAATGATGACAGGAAAAACCAAATATGGGCAGGGAAACACAAGGCAGAGGGAGACAGACTGTGACAACATCAAACACTGAACAAAAACTCAAGGGTAAACCACGAAAATACCAATCATGGAAGTCTCAAAATCAAATCTTTTAGTTCATCGTCAGGCAGTGAGATGATTGACAGCAGCGTATTCACTATAATCCTGATTATTCCTCAGTCTGACACTGTCAGGACGGTCTGCTTTCTTCTGGAAATTCACTACAGCGTAATTCAGATCCTCAGCAGATGTGATCAAGATCTGAGAGTCACCAGTGGCTTTCTGAACTGTAGCGTAAACCGTGATAGAAGAATCAGAGGGGTTTGTGGGTAATTGAGAAGTGGCATAAACGGTGTTAGAAGAATCAGAGGGGTTTGTGGGTAATTGTTGGCGAGTGTCTTTAATCTCCTCATAATCACAACCAGTGTGAGAAACCTGCGGAGACACAAATAAATTATTTACAGCTCTGAAGATTTTCAATATTGTAGACTTTAAAATGTATTCAACATATTATTTTATACAAACCACTCCATGTTCTCCCGCTCCAGCCTGAGATGATGATTTACCACCTGACAAAACAAGAGTCTTAAATTAGTCTAGATCACATTTCAACACTGAAGTCATACACATATCATCAAATATCTGTATTGTGCTCATTGCAGGTGGCGACAGATTCAAAGTGGGAAACCAGATGAACAAATCTTTGTTTTAAACTCTAAAGACATCTAGAAGGAGCTTTACCTCGAGACTGGTGCTTCTTACAAGTAAAATACAGTGATAAGAAACAAACGATGATCAGAAGAACCAGAACCAGAGGAATGATCAGAGATAAACCTGAAAACACAGGAGAAAAAATCAGATCAATCAATCTGATCACTCTGAGCTAAATATCAGATCAGATCATGGCCGTAGCTTCAGTTTGTCCTAAACAGACTTTATGAGCACAGAATCACTCTAACCCTGCTCCGTTTTAAAAGACTGTAACCTGAGGTTAACAAATGTGGAAATGTAGTGTCGGACCTAGTCAAACGAGTCGTCAGATGCCCAATTTCAAGGTTCAAGGTTCTTTATTATTCGTCACATACACAATCATACAGGGTATAATCAGTAGTGAAATGTAAGTAGACAGGGGAAGAAAAATACAGCATAACATGAGGAAGGTGAGGAGAAAAAAAATAACCCCCAGACTATGCTCCTTGGGGAGTACAGTGTGAGAACAGGAAAAACACCTCAGCACAAAAGCACATACACCATAAACACACGACTATGCAACTGGGGAAGTAATCCAGCTCCAGCAAGCAGCCATCCGGTCCCGCAGCCACTATTCCGGTGCTGGTCACAGACCCGCTTGTCAGGCTGGCGGTTCAAAGCGACGGAGGCGAGGGCATATCTTGCATATCTGCATGCGAATGCATATCTTTATGTGTGTGTGTGTGTGTGTGTGTGTAATAGTTTGTAATCAGTGTCTGTACAATGGGGGAGGAACGCAAGAGCGTCTCACTGCAGTGCTCTTCCCAGGGTTGATTTTCCAGCAGCAGCCTTGGCCGAGGCCAGTGCTGGTAGGGGAGCCAAAAAATATAAGATTGCGATTGTTTAGTCTTGGGGCGAGTAACCGCATTCCAATTCCACGGCTACTCTCTTTGTCCATTCTGGTCTCCAACACCATCAATTTTCTTTTGCAGAGCCGTGAGCTTCTCCATGATAGAATCCATATTGCGGTTAATAGTCTCAGTCTCAATGCTGACCGCTCTTCCCACAGCTTCAATCATACGGGCAGCCTTGTGAGGCTTTGGACAGCTGTTCCCGTTTTCTGAATTCTTCGATAACCCAGGGCAAAACCTAATCCAATCAGCAGAAGACCTGTTATCATGGTTCCGAATAGGTAGATATCTTCAATGTCCTCCACGGAAAGAGCCGCATACGATCCGCCACCTCTCCCACGCGTCCATCGTGTACCCCGCTGCGAATGTCCCGTCAGGGCAGACAGGTTCCCCAGAACCCAAGCTTCTCATCGAGAAGATTATGTCAATTGCGTTGAGAGACCAGTTGATCAAATCCATAATCTTCCAGTTTGGAGAGCCGTGCAGAGAGAGTCTCTCAATGGAGAAGAGACGAGACAAGAGAGCAAGCAGGGAAAATAAGGGCGAGTACGGGGAGTGAAAAATGCGACCGCCTCCGTTGAGTGCCAAAGAGAGAAGACAAGTGATATGATTCTTTAGGGTCTTAATGAAAAGTCTAAATCATACTTTGGTTAAAATGTATCAATGGTAGTGTAAAAACACCCTTTTTACCCTGGTAAAATCAGCTCTTTTCACAGCAACCCGTTTTATTGCATATCCCTTTAAATGCTAATGAGCTCTGCTGACTCCGCCCCTCTCTTCCAGATTTCTTGCGATGTGGGA
>CM049865.1:505100-527600 GCA_027474115.1 Schizopygopsis malacanthus | reverse complement strand
GAACAATCTGAAAAAAACTGATCATGAAGAACTGCCCATTCAAAATGGAGAAATATGGGAAAGTCATTTCCAAACATTGTTTAATAAAGTACAAACAGACACGAACTGTGAGCAAAATCAAACAATCAACCAATTAGAAAAACTAGAATTAACAATCAAAGATAACCAAAACCCATTAGATTTCCCAATAACTGACAAAGAACTTAAAGAAAAAATCAAAAACCTCCAACTCCAAAAAGCATCAGGACCTGATGGGATATTAAATGAAATGATAAAACACACAAGCAGCAAGCTCCAATTAGCCGTTCTAAAACTATTCAATGTGATCCTGCGTGTAGGTTACTTCCCCGACATCTGGAATCAAGGCTTGATAACACCAATCTTTAAAAACGGAGATAAATTTGATCCTAACAACTACAGAGGCATCTGTGTGAGCAGCAACCTGGGAAAGTTATTCTGTAGCATAATAAATGCTCGACTACTAGACTTCATCACCGCACACAATGTACTGAGCAGAAGTCAAATCGGATTTTTACCAAATTACCGTACATCTGATCACATCTATACATTACATACTCTGATTGAAAAACACGTTCATCAAGATAAAGGGAAAATATATGCATGCTTTATTGACTTTAAAAAAGCGTTTGACTCAATCTGGCACCAAGGACTATTCTACAAACTTATTGAAAGTGGAATAGGAGGTAAAACCTATGACCTCATCAAATCAATGTACACTGAAAGTAAATGTGGCGTAAAAATCAACACCAAACGTACAAGGTATCTTTCCCAGGAGCGTGGAGTGAGACAGGGCTGCTGCTTAAGCCCAACATTATTTAACATCTATATCAATGAACTGGCGCTCAGTCTGGAGCGATCTGCAGCCCCTGGTCTCACTCTACACGACTCAGAGATCAGATGCCTGCTGTATGCAGATGATCTGGTTCTGCTGTCTCCCACTAAACATGGTTTACAGCAGAACCTGGACCTGCTGGAGCAATACTGCCAGACCTGGGACCTGACAGTCAACCTGAAGAAAACCAACATTATGATCTTTCAGAAAAGATCCAGATCCCAGGGAACAGAACACATCTTTACATTAGGCACTAACCAGATAACACACACATCACACTACAACTACCTGGGTTTGAAAATCACATCCACTGGAAACTTTAACCATGCTGTGAATGAACTGAGAGATAAAGCACGCAGGGCCTTCTACGCCATAAAACGGCAATGTCCTATAGAAATCCCTATTAGAATTTGGCTGAAAATAGTAGAATCAGTAATTGAGCCCATTGCACTCTATGGCAGCGAGGTGTGGGGTCCACTGACAAACCCAAGTCAAGATCTCACCAAATGGGAAAAACATCCGATTGAGACTCTGCATGCAGAACTCTGTAAAAATATATTACACGTGCACCGGCACACAACAAATAACGCATGCAGGGCAGAATTAGGCAAATATCCTCTAATCACTAAGATACAAAAAAGGGCAATTAAATTCTGGAAATATCTGAAGCTCAGCGATCCCCAATCATACCATTATAAAGCCCTGCAATACCAAGAGATGAGCAAAGAAAGCAAGCCCTTCCTCCAGCTGATTCAGAGCTTCAGTCCTGATGCTTCACTAACATCTACTGATGCTCTGAATCACAACATCAGAACCAATCAGATCACTGCACAAATCAAACAGAGCTACATCACTCACTGGCAAACCCAAACTCAACAACAGAGTAAAATGCAATGCTATCTGTCCCTAAAGAGAGAGTACAGTATGGCAGAGTATCTGTTCACAGTGTCAGATAAGAAACTGAGAAGCACGTTGACCAGATACAGACTCAGCGGACACAAGCTGATGATAGAGACGGGCAGACACAGACAAACATGGCTGCCCCCGGAGCAGAGATTGTGTTCACACTGTGACCTGAATCAGATGGAAACAGAACTGCACTTCCTGACAGAGTGCTCCAAATACACAGATATACGGACAGTGTACTACGACAAAATACAGCAGAGCCATCCCACATTTACAACTCTTCCAGACCAGGAGAAACTAGCGTATCTGCTCGGAGAACACAAGACCTGCTGTGTGCTTGCTGCTCAATATGTGTCTCTCTGTCACCATAGAAGAGAAGACACTCCGTCTGCCCTGAGCTGATGTTTCCAGCACATGTAGATTATATTATGACATATTACCCCTTTATATTACTTAAATGTATATTTTGCCTGTATAAATCTTATACTGTACCTTATTTAATCTTATTTCTATCACATACTTACAATAGTCATTCATTTTGCACTACATATTTAATACGGTTTAAATATTTGTTTTATTACTATTATTATATTTATTCTTATTTCTGTTATGTGCACTACTTGTGAGCAGCCCAGCTGCAATTGCTTTGGCAATACAAATGTATAGTTTTTGTCATGCCAATAAAGCACACTTAAATTGAAAATTGAGAGAGAGAGAGAGAGAGAGACCCATTTCCTCAGAGAGAGAGAGAGAGAGGGAGAGAGACCCACTTCCTCAGAGAGAGAGAGAGAGAGGGAGAGAGACTCACTTCCTCAGAGAGAGAGAGAGAGAGGGAGAGAGAAAGAGAAAGAGAGAGAGAGAGAGAGAGAGAGAGCGAGAGAAAGAGAGAGAGAGAGAGCATTTCCTCATTGAGAGCATTCAACCTTTCTCAGACCACAGCCAAATCACACTCTATATAAAGCAATCTGAAACATCACCCACACCAATTAGGACACCATATCAAATGATCAAAATGATGTCATTCAAATGGACAGAAAACAGCGCCACAAATACAGTCCGGGTTACACTCATTCCAAACACAGGCGTACCCTAAAAACCAATTCGGCATTAATCAGGAAGTACAAGATCTAAACAACATATTATACAAAACAGCACAAAAGAGTAATTTGACCACTGTTAAACCAAAGAAAAAACGTTTAGAGACGGACAAATGGTTTGATTTGGACTGTAAGGCTCTGAGAAAAAAACTCAGAAATTTATCAAACCAAAAACACAGACAACCAGATAATCCGGAGGTTTTTTCCGGAGGCACTAAAACAATATAAAGCCACACTCCGGCGGAAAAAAAGTTCAAGTTTGGAGAAATTTAAAAATCTATAAATTCATACAAATTTTGGGATAAATGTAAATTATTATACAAACCAAATCAAGAAGTTCTGGCCATTGAAGGATTACAAATTTTATTTTAAATGTTTAATTTAGATATTTTCTTACTAAGAAAGTGTATCAGGAAATTCAGGTGTTTGAGATCGCTTCCTGACCATTTGAGCTCGACAGCTGTGCCTTTGTCTCGATGATAATGGTAAGATCAATGAGTCAGACTACTGAGAGATTGAACCTTTGATCTGCAAATGACTTTGTCCTGGCCAGATGTGGATTCGTTAGGTTTATTGCCCTCAGATGTATGTTTATTTGATGTTTTGTCTCAACCTGTAAAAGTCCCTCCTCCAATTCTGTCTATAAGATACCCTGTAAAAATTACTTAAGGGAGATTTTCGATGACTACAGATAACAAGACATGTCATAGAATAAAGAAATTCTGCTGACAATCCAATCCGAAGTCTCCTGGTCTTCTCTTCTGAGTTTTCTACTTTAGAAGAACAGAGATTTCAACAGATGGTGCCGTGAACCCGGATAGAGTTCCAGCTTCCTCACCTGAAAAACTTCAAGCTCAAACAAAGATCTGCATCTTTTGGAATCCAGCGAAACTTCAAGCTGAACAAGGATTTCCCAGACTGAATTTTTCTCTCTGGTGAGTGCTGTCTCTAATCCAAAAGAACCTAAGACCAGTACAAATTTTTGTATCCTCTGTGCCGTCAGAGAAGAGTTAACATACATCTGTAGGGTTTGTTTAACTAAAGTTTATCCTCTGTTTTCAGACAGGGAAGAGTTTATCCTCTGTTCTTGTAGGCAGGGAAGTTTATTCTCTGTTTTCAGGCAGGGAAGGTTAGCATTACGTGCTAATTTTTGGTTTATCCTCTGTTCTTTCAGGCAGGGAAGGTTGGCATTACGTGCTAATTTTTGGTTTATCCTCTGTTCTTTCAGGCAGGGAAGATTCTAAGAATGAGTTATCCTCTGTTTCAGGCAGGGAAGGTTAGCATTACGTGCTAATTTTTGGTTTATCCTCTGTTCTTTCAGGCAGGGAAGATTTTGGCATTACGTGTTAAAAAACAAGTGTACCCTCTGTTGATCAGAGAAGTGTTTGTTTTGTTTGTGTGGTACCGAAGAAACTTACAAAATGGTCAGAAGGAATGCTAGGCTGATTCCAACCACAGAAAAGAGTGGTCTTGCGACTCCTCTGTGGTCAGATAGTGAATTCAAAACACTGTTAGGGGAACAAATGGACCTAATAGTCACTGAAAAAGTTAGACAAGAACTAACGCAGAAATATGAGATTCATCCAGACAAGACTTGGTCAGTAGATGAGTGTAAAAAGGTACTAGGAGCAAGTATTCGTAAGAACAATGTGAAAGGGATTATCTGTTGTCACAGAGAATTCAGTGTAACGCTAGCGACACAACAGTCTCAGCGTAAAATAGAGCTAGAAAAACAGAACAATGAACTCCGTGCGAGAGTATCCACTTTGACTAAGAAATTGAACCTCAAGAAAGTTGCAGCAAACACTGATGTGAAAGTAAGTCAGACTGATAACATTTACCCTGATTTACAAGCGTTCTTTGAAACAGATGTAGCTCTCCAATCAGTAACTGATGTGCCTGTAAATTCCTTCAATGTGTGTGGTGCTAAGAGAAGATCTCAGGGGATTGAGGAAACTGATAGTGTTCCTCTCAATTCTTCTGTTGTGCAAATACAAACTGCTGCCAAAGCTTTATGTCCTAAAGATATAGAGAGACTATCTCAGAGTTTACCGTCAGCACGCACACATTTTTCTGAATTTAGAAGAACATTGATCAGTAAAATGCGTCTTTATGACATGTCGTTGGCAGAAGTCACGCAGCTGATGTCACAAATACTAACTGAATCTGAATTCAACAGTTTTGAATCTGCTGTCACTTCTGAACTGCGAAATGCCAGTAAGGGTGATTTAAGAGAAGGTATTTTGAAAATCCTAAAGAATATCTTAGGACCCAAAATAGATTGGTCTAGAATTACTACCTGTGTGCAAAGGAAAGAAGAAACTGTGAGTGAATATACTGAGAGATTTTGTCAGTCAGCTGTAATCTACAGTGGAATTGTTGATGACTCTGACAGTGTGCTAGATGACAAGGGACCCTTGGTTCGTATCTGGTCAGATGGCCTTGTAGCCGAATACAGAAAAGCTTTACCATTCTTAGATCTAACTTGGTCTAACAGAACTCTCAGAAGTAACCTAGACAGGTTAGCTACATGGGAAAGAGATGCTGATGTCAAGGCAAAAGTAAGAGTAGCAGCAGCTACGTTTAACACAACGAAACAAGACAATAGATGGTCTAAAAGAGAAAGCAAATGCAAATACTGTGAAAAATTTGGACATTGGGAGAAAGAGTGTAGGAAGAAGTTGCAAGATAGTAAAAGAAATGCTATGCATAATTCTGCTCCTTCTCAGCCTGCACACAACCCTGAAGTAGTTCCGCCAGTGACCACTGAAATTGTGGTACAGATAGTTCAGGCTCTTCTAAGAGCACAACAAGACCAGGAAAAAAACTAATTATTGGGGCTGTGAGTAGCTACCTTTCCCCTGTAATCCAACACAATGACCAAAGAATTTTTGTGAAAGGTAGCATAAAAGAGAAAGAGATTGATTTTTTGCTTGATACAGGTGCAGCAATTACAGTAATTCCTACAAAATTGGCACAAGGTTTAAACATCCCATACAAGAAAACCAAACTTTGTTTAACTGGTGTAATAGGTGAAGATTCTGTTTTGTATGAAACTCCGCCCATAGAGGTACAATTTGGCCCAAAAACTCTGACTACAAAATTGCTATGCGCTCCATTAAATACAGGTGCAATTTTAGGCATGGATCTTCTGAGACAAATAAATCTAACTTTAGACATGTCCTCAGAATCTACTAGCATAAAAATTTCCTCAGCACAGATTTCTACCAATAATGCAACCCCTCCCGAGTATGCTTTCTTACAGAATCATCCAATTTGGGCTAAAGACAAGGATGATTGTGGGTTGTTGACAGGTGTAGAACCAGTTAAATTGACAGGAACTCCACCTCCGGTCACCAAACAATATCCTATTAATAAAGAAGCTATACAGGGAATCAAACTTATTGTAGAAAATTTGCTGACGCAAGGAGTGCTAGTTAAAACCAACAGTCCATGTAATTCACCCATATGGCCCATCAAGAAATCTAATGGGACATGGAGACTTACAATAGACTACAGAGTAGCCAATAAACATATTGAAAAAATCACCCCCCTAGTGGCAGATCCATCTACAATTTGTAATGGCTTACCATTAGATTGTAAGATTTTTTCAGTAATTGATATGTCTAATGGATTCTTTTCTGTACCGTTGCACTCTGACAGCCAGCCATGGTTAGCTTTCACAGTTGACTATGAACAATACCAGTGGACACGATTGCCACAGGGATTTCAAAACTCCCCAACCATATATCATCAGGCTGTCAGACGTGATTTGTGTGACCCAGAATGTCCGGTAAAACAGTCCACTATGATCCAATATGTCGATGATATTTTGATTGCCTCAACAGATCATGAGGTACATCAAACTGAATTGGCATCATTGTTGGACTATTTGCATAAAAAAGGACACAAATGCAGCTTTCACAAAGCTCAAGTTGCTAAAAAGCAAGTCACATTTCTGGGTCAAACAATTGGTGCAGGAAATAGATCCATTACACAGGATCGAGCGGCTTCAGTCAAAGCCATACCTCCGCCTAATACCATTAAAACACTCCGCTCATTTTTAGGAACAACAGGTTATTGTAGACCTTGGATTGAAGACTATGCCTCGATCGCTCAGCCTCTCTATGATTTGTTGAAAGGCCATGGTAAAGATTCAGATACTGTTTGTATGGAAGAACTTCATCTCAAAGCTTTTAATGATTTGAAGAGAGCACTATGTCAAGCACCAGGATTAGGAATTGCCCAATCTGATAGACCCTTTGTGCTTTATGTCCATGAACACTTAGGCTTTATGACTGCATGTCTAATGCAAGATCATGGGGGCAGCTTACGCCCAATTCATTACTATTCCGGTAAACTTGACATAGTCGCTCAAGGTATGGGCCCATGCCTCAGAGCAGTACAGGCAGTTCATCTAGCGCTTCAGGCTTCATCAGGAATGGTGTTAGGTCAGACTGTAAACGTAAAATGCCCTCACACAGTGTCCGCACTAATGAATCAAGCAAAAGTCACTTCTGTCACCTCCTCCCGTTGGGGAAATTGGTTAGCAACTCTCACAGCCCCGAATATTGTTATACAGCGTGCACCAGTCACGAACCCATCCTCATGTATGATGTCTGCAATGACTGAATTTGTGTTAGAGGATGAAGGCGAAATGACTCATGATTGTGTTACGCTTACATATGCAGCGACATGTGAAATAGCAGAAACTCCCATAGAGAACGCAGAATTGGAGTTGTTTGTTGATGGTTCAGCTCAAGTTATTGAAGGTAACAGACGAGCAGGATATTCAGTAACTTCCACCACTGAAGTAGTTGCTTCAGGTCGTCTTCCAGATAATTTTTCAGCTCAAGCTGCAGAACTAGTAGCCTTAACTAGAGCATGCACGCTAGCTTCAGGATCGGTTGCAAATATCTACACAGATTCCAGGTATGCTTTTGGGGTAATTCATGATTTTGGTGTCATTTGGCAAACCAGAAAATTTCTAACTTCTGCTGGATCCCCCATTAAGCATGCTGGATTAGTGAAAGATTTAATGTTTGCCATGAAACTCCCAAAGAAATTAGCAGTGATCAAAGTGAAAGCACATCTCACAACTAATACTACGGAAGCTAAAGGTAATGCTCTTGCTGATGTAGCGGCTAAACAGGCTTGTTTCTATGCAACTGTACAAGTGTGTTCAGGTAGTACAGCACAGAAGATAATTCTACCCTGGCAGACTCCACCAGAAGGTGGACACACAATCGTCCCAGGTCAATGGGTCATGATAAAGGCATTCAAAAACAAGCCATTAGAGCCTAAGTGGTACGGACCACATCAAGTGATGTTGATTACAGCAGCTGCAGTATTGTGTCAGGGAAGGAAAACTTGGACTCATGTGTCACATTGTAAGGTTGTTCCTCCCCCTGCAGGGATAGGATAGGGCAGACACAAGAACCAGTGAGGAGCCCAGGGAAGAACCGAAAGCAACAGGCTTCGGGGGCCAACCCTGCGGTGAAGATTTCCTCATAGGCCTTTCCCCTCCATTAGTCCATCCCTTCCTCACTGTTCTTTAGGTGTCGCAGGAATTAAGAAATAGGGAAAGAAGGAACAACCATAGCAGACTATATTTTGAACAGAGGATCAGACTCTACAAATACTGCTCTGTACCGTTGTTCTCTCTTGTTTGTGTTTCTTTCTTCCTCTGTGCAGATACCATTTGATGGCTGTCCTGAGATCCATATGCACCACCCTTCTCACCTGCGGATAAAGCCACAACCTCTAGAAAACAACTAGACCCATCGCCGAGCCAACTATCACACAAGAAAAAGAAAAAAAAATACACAACGCAGAGACTCACATACGGGAACTTCAGTCATCCATCAACATGATCAAGATTTTCGTACTATTAACCATCATGGACATCACGCAAAGTGTAGACCCCAGAAACAACATATTCGTAGAGCTGATGAATATGTCAAGAAATGCCTTGTTTGCTGGAAAGAACGTTTGCATGCCGCACGCACCTTCAGTAGGAGCAGGAATCCCATGGGTGGCACACCCTATCTCCAAATGTGACACGTGTACCTTATTCGATCATCATACCAGTGGATTACACAACAAGGATACATGTCACAACGTAACAATTCCTCCAGCTTCGTCGTGTTGCATTCCTGGACTACCATCCTGCAACCTAACTTCAGCTACTCCCATCATGACAGATCTACTCATGCCAAGGATGTTCTATTGGTGCATGGAAAATCATGCTCCAGCATCGACTACACTGGGTGAAATTCCTCGTGAACGTTGCAGCTTTGTGATTGAAAGAAGAACCGAATTCGATGTGTACGTTACTACATCAGATACGAAAGAGGAGAATGAATTAAAAGAGTGTCTCTACGGGAACCCATCCCTACCGAAACTTTTTGCCATAAATCAGTGGTGTATGATTCCTCCACCGACTGGCACTTTGTGGTTATGTGGGACTTCTGTCTACAGCATCCTACCCAGCCAATTCAATGGCAGGTGCACCCTGGTTTATGTCCTACCAGCCATCAGAGAAAATACACACTCCACCTCAAGTTCTCCACATCTACAAAATTCAGCTTCTACCAACAAAGATGGCTGCATTCCAGGACTCACTTGTGTACAAACGTGGTGGTCAAGAACTCTTGGAGCATTAATCCCATCGTATGGTGTCATGCAGGCTCTCGATCAAGTCAGAAGCCTGTCGGATTCAGTACAGAAATTGGCCAATGATACGGTTTTGGCCCTGGGCAACATCAAAGACACTCTTGCCTCGCACAAGATGATGATCTTACAGAACAGAGTGGCCTTGGATTACATTCTTGCAACACAAGGGGGAGCCTGTACCATTATCGGTCCTGAATGCTGCACCGGGTTAATGGATCCAACAGAGAACTTGAACAAAATCCAACAAGACATTCTTGGTCTTTCAGAAAAATTACACCAGATGACTGAAGATAATTCTTCATGGTTCGGAAACTTGTTAGGTAAACCCTGGCTGTGGATCAAGGAAATAGCAATTCTGCTGTTGTTTCTCCTACTTGCGTACTATCTATGCATCCACAGTATCAAGTGTTTCTGTCAGCAAATGACGCCCGCCTCTCACAAGGAAATGACAGTTCCAACCAGAAAAGATTATTACCCGTAAAATCTTCACGGACCCTAATTGCATGTTTTGTTTCTGTGTCAGCATGCAATTACATATAAGCAACACAGAACATGTACAATGTGCCTGTAACGATTACAAGTTACAAGAATTAACTTTTAAGTGTCTAAATTTGTATTTTTGTGAGAGTTATTAGAACTCTCAAAGAGGGGATTGAAGGATCACAAATGTTATTCTATGTTTGATTTGAATTCACGTCCTGACTAAGAGGTGTCGGGCAAGGCAAAGGTGCTTGAGATCGTTTCCTGACCATTTGGGCTTGGGACAGCTGTGCCTTTTGTCAATGAGTCAGACAACTGAGAGATTCAACCTTTGATCTGCAAATAGGTTTTGTCCTGGCCAGACGTGGATTCGATAGGTTTATTGGACCACGGGAAGTTTCCCGGAACCAACTAACGCTGCCCTCAGATGTTTGCTTTCTTTGATGTTTTTGTCTCAACCTAAAAAAAGTCCCTCCTCCAATCCTGACTATAAAGATACCCTGTAAAAATGACTTAAGATGAGATTTCGATGACTGCAGCCTACCATCACACTGGGGTTTTTTTCAATAAAGAATCCTACGATCGAATCCGAAGTCTCCTGGTCTTCTCTTCTGAGTTTCTACACTTTAGAAGAACAGAGTTTACAACAGTCTCAATTACTCACCTGTTATAACTTTCAGCTTCACTTCAGTGTATGAATCTTCATCCCAAGGAATATCAGTTACACACCGGTACGTCCCAGAATCCTGTTTACTCAGATCTCTGATGGTCACAGTGAAAACTGCTGCTCTTGTGTCGTCATACAGAGAGAATCTTTCAGAGTAAACCCATTTGTTTTTAGTATTAGTCCTGATTTGGTCTGTGCACTTTGACCATGGTCCTTTACAAAAATACTTTGCATATGCAGTATATTTTTTATTATATTTGCATATGATCCTGACTCCTCCTCCTGAATATCCGGTCACACTGATGGAGCTCAACACACCTACAACAAACCAGCATCTTAACAACAATAATGTATTTATTTGACATTTCAAAATCAGTTGAAGAAAAATAACTGAAGTGAAAGTCTCTTTGCTGTTTTTAGTGATTTACTGTGAGTTCAGACTCTTACCAGGAATCATCAGCAGAGTGAAAGTCCAGACGATCTTCATTCTTCTCTCGCATTCAATGATCTTCTCTGCTGTTACTAGATTCAGTTCTTCTGAAGCCCTCGATGTGTGTTCAGATGAGTTTTAGTGCTTCTTTCCTGGTCGCATGTTTAACATGAACTGCTGAATGTGTGAGAGACGCCCAATTCCTCTGAGAGAGAGCGAGAGAGAGAGAGAGAGAGAGAGAGACAGAGAGAGAGAGAGAGAGAGAGAGAGACCCACTTCCTCTGAGAGAGCGAGAGACAAAACATTTTAAGCTGTGAACGACCTGAGAGACAAGGCACGGAGAGCTTTTTACGCTATTAAAAGAAATATGAAACTTGATACAAACCAAGAGTCACAAACACCCAAGAGAGACTCTGCAGACCGAACTATGCAAAGTTTTGCAAAACCCCACATAATGCCTGCAGAGCAGAACTAGGATTATACCCACTTATAATCACAATTAAAAAAAGGGCCATTAAATTCCATGCCCACCTAAAAAATAGTGCTAAACAGACCCTCCATCACAAAGCCCTGAACTACCAAGAGCTGACCCCAGAAAGAAACGCCCTCGGCCAATTGGTCTTAGAACTGACTACACAAACCACAACATGTCTGACCTTAGCCAGACCAAACCAAATCATTAAAACACAAAAAGAAAAATACCTAAAACATTGGAGCGACGCAACAGTCCTACAAAGTGCTATTTATCCCTAAACAGAGGATATGAATTGGCAGGATACCTGAGTACAGTGAGTGACCCTAAACTGAGAAGAGTCCTGAGCATGTACAGACTCAGTCAACACAATCTCACCATAGAGACAGACAGACAGACAGGCAGAGACAGATAGACAGACAGACAGAGAGACAGACAGAGAGACACAGACAGAGAGACACAGACAAAGACAAGCACAGACAGAGACAGAGACAGAGACAGAGACAGAGAGACAGACACAGACACAGACACAGACACAGACAGACAGACAGAGACACAGACACAGACACAGACACAGACAGACAGACAGACACAGACAGAGACAGACAGAGACAGACAGACAGACAGACAGAGACAGAGACAGAGAGACAGACACAGACACAGACAGACAGACAGAGACACAGACACAGACAGACAGACAGACACAGACACAGACACAGACAGAGACAGAGACAGACAGACAGAGACACAGACAGACAGACAGACACAGACACAGACACAGACAGACAGAGACAGACAGACAGACACAGACAGAGACACAGACACCCGCTCCACAGGTGTCTTGTCGATGGTGATGGGTGTGTGTTCTCTGCTCTGTCTCCTGTAATTCACCACCAGCTCCTTGGTCTTGTCGATGTTGAGTGAGAGGTGGTTCTCCTGACACCATTTAGTCAGGGTACTCACCTCCTCTCTGTAGGCCGTCTCATCGTTGTCGGTGATCAGGCCTATCACCGTTGTGTCATCATTGTGTCTTTAGCTTTCCATAGTCCATTCATATCATATTTGTATACTAAATATTACATATTAACATTTATTTTCTAAGTTATCAAACTTTTAAAATGAGCACTGAGAAAAAGCAAGAGTTTGTGTCAAAGTTTGTGAGCTTTTATACACTGAGACCTAATAAATGTTTCATAAGAACCGCTGGCGTGTAGTTTAACCTTAACCAAACTAACTGATCACAGCTGCATATTCTGCTTTAATACTCAGTACTTATTTACATCTGTCACGATTGGGTCCAGGAGGTTGCACGGAAGAGCCAGGAAACACGGAACGAGGAGACGAAGAACTTCTTCTAAACATTTAATTTGAACAGAACACGGAGATGACAGAGACAGGTACACACACTCACTGACGTTGAGACATTAACAATAATCCACACGAAACATGGGGCAGAACAGACTATATGAAGGGGAACATAACTGGAAACACCTGGGACGAAATCAAGACACAAATGGAGACTAATTAAATAATGATGACAGGAAAAACCAAATATGGGCAGGGAAACACAAGGCAGAGGGAGACAGACTGTGACAACATCAAACACTGAACAAAAACTCAAGGGTAAACCACAAAAATACCAATCATGGAAGTCTCAAAATAAAATCTTTTAGTTCATCGTCAGGCAGTGAGATGATTGACAGCAACGTATTCACTATAATCCTGATTATTCCTCAGTCTGACACTGTCAGGACGGTCTGCTTTCTTCTGGAAATTCACTACAGTGTAATTCAGATCTTCAGCAGATGTGATCAAGATCTGAGAGTCACCAGTGGCTTTCTGAACTGTAGCGTAAACCATGTTAGAAGAATCAGAGGGGTTTGTGGGTAATTGAGCAGTGGCATAAACGGCGTTAGGAGAATCAGAGGGGTTTGTGGGTAATTGTTTGCGAGTGTCTTTAATCTCCTCATAATCACAACCAATGTGAGAAACCTGCGGAGAGACAGAGAAATTATTTACAGCTCTGAAGATTTTCAATATTGGAGACTTTAAAATGTATTCAACATATTATTTTATACGAACCACTCCATGTTCTCCCGCCTGAGATGACGATTTACCGCCTGACAAAACAAGAGTCTTAAATTAATGACATTAGTCTAGATCACATTTCAACACTGAAGTCATACACATATCATCAAATATCTGTATTGTGCTCATTGCAGGTGGCGACAGATTCAAAGTGGGAAACCAGATGAACAAATCTTTGTTTTAAACTCTAAAGACATCTAGAAGGAGCTTTACCTCGAGACTGGTGCTTCTTACAAGTAAAATACAGTGATAAGAAACAAACGATGATCAGAAGAACCAGAACCAGAGGAATGATCAGAGATAAACCTGAAAACACAGGAGAAAAAATCAGATCAATCAATCTGATCACTCTGAGCTAAATATCAGATCAGATCATGGCCGTAGCTTCAGTTTGTCCTAAACAGACTTCATGAGCACAGAACCACTCTAACCCTGCTCCGTTTTAAAAGACTTTAACCCAGCGGTTCTCAATTCCAGTCCTCGCGGCCCCCGCTCTGCACATTTCGTATGTTACTCTTATCACTTCAGACGTTTGTTCTATTCGAACGCAAGTGCCCTGCGAAGTGGACATCACACGATATTCCTCCATGATTCCAGTTCGAAGCGAACGTATTCCATTCATAGTGCATTGAAGTGTGCGAGACGTGAATTTAAATTGTATATATTTACAGACGTATATGATGTCACACTCGTCCGTGCGTAAAGAAAAAGATCAAGATGGCGCCGAGGATGGCAGCCGTGTTGCGAGCTCCGGGAAAACTTTGCAGTTTTTCGTATGTTTTATTTGTTTTTTTGTTGTTTTACGTGTTAGATGTTGTTAGTATAACTGTCTACGATAGAGACACGCTTTTGAACATTGGTTCCTCCGTCGCGCAACGCAAACCGGACTTTGAGTTTTTGAATGCCGGTGGACTGTTCACGGACACGGCATCTGAACCCTTTGTGTGCGTTGCGAAAGCGAGGAGACGCCGCCGACGCCGAAAACGCGGAAAACGAGCTGGCGTTCTCGTCAGACTGAGACGCCGTGCTTTCCGACCTCCTCTTCCAACCATTTTACTGGCCAACGTTCAGTCACTGGATAACAAACTCTGTGAACTGCGGGCGCGCATCTCATACCAACGAGAAACAAGGGACTGCTGTGTTATTTGCCTCACAGAAACCTGGATGTCTGCGATGGTTCCAGACTCAGCCATCGAGCTCACGGGCTTCTCCGTGCACCGCTCGGACAGAACGGAAGAGCTCACAGGGAAAAGCAGAGGCGGGGGTGTTTGCTTCTACATCAACAACTCATGGTGTAATGAAAGGAACATACACTCTATTAAATCCTTCTGCTCCCCTGATCTGGAATTTCATACGCTTCTGTGTCGACCGTTCTGGCTACCGAGGGAATTTACAGCGATCATAATCACGGCTGTTTATATCCCCCCCCAAGCCAACACAGACCAGGCACTCAAGGAACTGTACAGGATTATAAGTGAGCAGGAATCCGCGCACCCAGATGCAGCTTTTGTTATCACAGGGGACTTTAATAAAGCCAACTTCAGAACAATAGCTCCAAAATACTTTCAACACGTCACCATCAACACGCGTGGAGATCGCACACTCGACCACTGTTACTCCCCCTTCCGGGACGCATACAAGTCCCTCCCCCGCCAACCTTTCGGCAAATCGGATCACTCTTCCGTTCTGCTCCTGCCTGCTTATAGGCAGAAACTGAAACGTGAAGCACCCGCTCTCAGGACAGTTCATTGTTGGTCAGACCAATCGGATGCTATACTACAGGACTGTTTTGATCACGTGGACTGGGACATGTTCCGGGCAGCGTCTGATGACGACATAGAGGCGTATTCAGATACGGTCACGTGTTTCATCAGGAAGTGTATAGACGATGTAGTTCCGACCAAAACAATCCGCATCTACCCCAACCAAAAACCGTGGATTAACAGCGATGTTCGATCAGCCTTGTCAGCGCGGACATCTGCCTTTAAATCCGGAAACACTGACGATCGGAAACAAGCCAGTTACGATCTCAGGAGATCCATCAAAGCAGCCAAACGAACTTATAAAAACAAAGTTGAAGAACACTTCAACAACAATAACCCAAGAAGCATGTGGCAGGGCATTAACAACATCACAGGCTTTAAAGGAAATAAACCAGCTACTGTGAACATTGCCGCCTCTCTACCGGACGAGCTCAACACCTTTTATGCTCGGTTCGAGGCTGATAACACCGCCCACACAGAGAGCGCTGCCGCGGCTGCTGCAGAAGAGGTCAGTCCACTCACGCTTTCTGTCGCGGACGTAACTCGATCCTTTGAACGGGTGAACATCCGTAAAGCCGTGGGCCCTGATGGCATACCAGGCCGTGTGCTCAAAGCATGCGCTTTCCAGCTAGCCGGGGTTTTTACAGATATTTTCAATCTGTCCCTCTCTCAGTCTGTGGTTCCCTCATGCTTCAAAAAATCCATCATTGTGCCCATACCGAAGAAAAATAAAATCACATGCTTGAATGACTGGAGGCCCGTTGCTCTGACCCCCATCTTCAGCAAGTGTTTTGAGAAGCTCGTCAGAGAACACATCTGCTCTGTGCTGCCTGCTTCACTGGACCCACTACAATTTGCATACCGCAGTAACCGTTCCACAGACGATGCTATTGCCTTCACCCTGCACACTGCTCTCTCCCACCTGGAAAATAAGAACACCTATGTGAGGATGCTGTTCGTGGATTATAGTTCGGCATTTAACACCATAGTGCCTGCCACACTGGTTGCGAAGCTCCAGACTCTAGGACTGAACAGATCTCTGTGCAGCTGGATCCTGGACTTCCTGACAGGCAGAAGTCAGGTGGTCAGAATGGGCAACAACACATCATCTCCCCTGATCCTCAACACTGGTGCACCGCAGGGCTGCGTCCTCAGCCCACTCCTGTACTCCCTGTACACACACGACTGTACAGCTACACACAGCTCCAATGTCATCGTCAAATTTGCTGATGACACAACGGTGATAGGCCTGATCACCGACAACGATGAGACGGCCTACAGAGAGGAGGTGAGTACCCTGACTAAATGGTGTCAGGAGAACCACCTCTCACTCAACATCGACAAGACCAAGGAGCTGGTGGTGGATTACAGGAGACAGAGCAGAGAACACACACCCATCACCATCGACAAGACACCTGTGGAGCGGGTGAGCAGCTTTAAGTTCCTCGGCGTTCACATCACCGAGGATCTCACATGGTCTGCTCACACAGATGCAGTGCTGAAGAAGGCACATCAGCGTCTCTTCTTCCTGAGACGGCTGAGGAAGTTTGGAACGAGCCCCAGAATCCTCAGATCCTTCTACACCTGCACTGTGGAGAGCATCCTGACCGGCTGCATCACCGCCTGGTATGGAAACAGCACCGCTGGCAACCGCAGGGCTCTGCAAAGGGTCGTGCGAACTGCCCGCCACATTGTTGGAGGTGAGCTTCCCTCCCTCCAGGATATCTACACCAGGCGGTGTACAAGGAAAGCCCGGAGGATTATCAAAGACTCCAGTCACCCGTCCCACAGACTGCTCTCTCTGCTGCCCTCAGGGCGACGTTTCCGCAGCATCCGATCCCGCACTAGCCGACTGAGGGACAGCTTTTTCCCTCAGGCTATCAGGCTAATGAACAGTCACAAATAACTCACCTACATCACACTCCCACTCACACAACATGCCATGCACTGCACTTT
Source organism: Schizopygopsis malacanthus (assembly GCA_027474115.1). Lineage (NCBI taxonomy): Eukaryota > Metazoa > Chordata > Actinopteri > Cypriniformes > Cyprinidae > Schizopygopsis > Schizopygopsis malacanthus. Next base: position 510,213 of record CM049865.1, on the reverse strand, counting down.
AACACAGTTCAACTGGACTACACGCACACACTGCACTAACACAACCTATCTGCTATCACTGGACACCATACAATGCACATCCACGACACTGCATATGAATAATCTGTTGCACCTCTGCACAACTATCTGCTGCTCAACCAATCTGCTGTTAATTTATAACCTGTTGCACCTCACATTATTATTACTATGTATAGACCACATTATGTATAGATACTGTACATAATGTAGATGTGCCCATACGGTGTATAATGTGTCGTTGATATTTGAGTATGTCTTTATAGTACACTATGTGTACTGAGTATATGTATGTGTATTTTGCACATTGTCTTCTGTACAGTCTGTAAATATGTACTGTCCATATGTAAATTGATGTTGGTTTTTTGCACTCTCTGTCCATATGTAAATTGCTGTTGGGGGTTTTTTTTTTTGTTTTTTTTTGCACTGTCTGGAGCACTGTAAATGCTCCAGTGCAGTTTTTTTGCACTGTCTGTCCATATGTAAATTGTTTATGGTTTTTTTGCACTGTCTGTCCATAGGTAAATTGTCTGTTGTTTTTCTGCACTGTCTGGAGCACGCTCATAAGAATTTCACTCACCAAGGCACTTGTGCTGTGGTGATGTGACAATAAAAGTGATTTGATTTTATTTTATTTGATTTGATGTTGCGCAACGCAAATCCATGAATGAATGTTCTGAAGTGAAGTAAACTTCAGCGGCTTTCCCCTGCTCAGGGAGTAGGGAGCAATGGACACTGTGTAGGGAGCATGTCAATCGGAACACAGTTCATTCATGGAGCGCACTTCTAACGAGCTGATTATCTGAATCAGGTGTGTTAACTAAGAGAGACATGAAAAATATGTAGAGCGGGGGGGCGCGAGGACTGGAATTGAGAACCGCTGCTTTAACCCGAGGTTAACAAATGTGGAAATGCAGTGTCGGACCTAGTCAAACGAGTCGTCAGATGCCCAATTTCCACAAGTGATATGATTCTTTAGGATCTTAATGAAAAGTCTATATCATACTTTGGTTACAGTTTCTCAATGGTAGTGTAAAAACACCCTTTTTACCCTGGTAAAATCAGCTCTTTTCACAGCAACCCGTTTTGTTGCATATCCCTTTAAATGCTAATGAGCTCTGCTGACTCCGCCCCTCTCTTCCACGACGAGCTGTCCTGTTTACTTTAGCCACATTTAGCTGCGAAACTTGCTAACTAGTACATTATTAGAAAAGGCGAGACCCGACCAGATTTCTTGCGATGTAGGATTTATTCCCGAATAAAATACGGTAGCGGTCGGTAACTCTGGTGTAATTTGAAGTGGGCGGTCTAATAATATCCCGTTCCCGACGTCCTTTCAGAACAGCATATATGTGCTTTATTCTCATTGACCACCGGTACAGAATATACGGCCCTCAGACAGAACAAGCAGGTTGTCGAATAAGGATGAAGCAAAATCTGGATGCGCTGTCCTTGAAGGACGTTCAACTCAGTGTTGTTTATATTTTGCTTATAGCGTATCATTTTAAATTTACACTTACATTTACATTTAGTCATTTAGCAGACGCTTTTATCCAAAGCGACTTACAATTGGGGAGTACATAAAGCGATTAATCTTGAAGAGGCAAACAGACAGAGGAAGTGCCAATAACACCAAGTCCCAGGCATTGTTCAAATAAATACAAGCAAGCAAGGGAAGGAGAGAAAGATAAAGAGAAAGATGAAGATTTTGAAAAAAAAGTTAAATCATTTTTTTTTTTTTTTTTAAGTAGTCAAGTAGAGTTGAAAGAGATGAGTTTTCAGTTGTTGCTTGAAAATTGACAGGGATCCAGCAGTCCGGATGGGGGTGGGAAGATCATTCCACCGGCCAGGAACGGTGAACGAGAATGTTCTGGAGAGTGATTTTGAGCCTCTCTGTGATGGTACCACGAGGCGTCGCTCACTAGCAGATCTCAGACTTCTGGAGGGGATGTAGATTCGTCATAGTGAGTGGAAGTAGGAGGGGCTTCTGGAGGGGATGTAGATTCGTAATAGTGAGTGGAAGTAGGAGGGGCTTCTGGAAGGGATGTAGATTCGTAATAGTGAGTGGAAGTAGGCGGGGCTTCTGGAGGTGATGTAGATTCGTAATAGTGAGTGGAAGTAGGTGGGGCTTCTGGAGGGGATGTAGATTCGTAATAGTGAGTGGAAGTAGGCGGGGCTTCTGGAGGTGATGTAGATTCGTAATAGTGAGTGGAAGTAGGAGGTGCTTCTGGAGGGGATGTAGATTCGTAATAGTGAGTGGAAGTAGGTGGGGCTTCTGGAGGGGATGTAGATTCGTAATAGTGAGTGGAAGTAGGCGGGGCTTCTGGAGGGGATGTAGATTCGTAATAGTGAGTGGAAGTAGGCGGGGCTTCTGGAGGGGATGTAGATTCGTAATAGTGAGTGGAAGTAGGCGGGGCTTCTGGAGGGGATGCAGATTCGTAATAGTGAGTGGAAGTAGGCGGGGCTTCTGGAGGGGATGCAGATTCGTAATAGTGAGTGGAAGTAGGCGGGGCTTCTGGAGGGGATGTAGATTCGTAATAGTGAGTGGAAGTAGGCGGGGCTTCTGGAGGTGATGTAGATTCGTAATAGTGAGTGGAAGTAGGAGGTGCTTCTGGAGGGGATGTAGATTCGTAATAGTGAGTGGAAGTAGGCGGGGCTTCTGGAGGGGATGTAGATTCATAATAGTGAGTGGAAGTAGGCGGGGCTTCTGGAGGGGATGTAGATTCGTAATAGTGAGTGGAAGTAGGCGGGGCTTCTGGAGGGGATGTAGATTCGTAATAGTGAGTGGAAGTAGGCGGGGCTTCTGGAGGTGATGTAGATTCGTAATAGTGAGTGGAAGTAGGAGGGTGCTGAGCCTGTGGTTGTTCTATATGCAAGCATCAGTGTCTTGAACTGGATGCGAGCTGCAACTGGTAGCCAGTGCAAGGACATAAAGAGAGGTGTAACATGGGCTCTTTTGGGCTCGTTGAAGACCAGTCGTGCCGCTGCATTCTGAATCATTTGTAGAGGTTTGATTGTGTTTGATGGAAGTCCAGCTAGAAGAGCATTGCAGTAGTCCAGTCTAGAAATGACAAGGGCCTGGACAAGAAGTTGTGCAGTATGCTCTGTCAGAAAGGGCCTGATCTTTCTGATGTTGTGCAATGCAAACCTGCAAGATCGAGCAGTCTTTGCAATGTGCTCTTTGAAGGTCAGCTGGTCATCGAAGATTACACCAAGATTTCTGACCGAAGCTGATGGGGTAATTGTTGATGAACCTAACTGAATCCTGAAGTCATACTGTAGAGTTGGAGTTGCAGGGAAGACAAGAAGCTCAGTCTTTGCCAGGTTGAGCTGTAGATGGTGTTCTTTCATCCATGCAGAGATGTCTGCCAAGCAGCCTGAGATCCGTGCAGCTACCGTTGGATCATCTGGTCGAAATGAGAGATAGAGCTGTGTGTCATCAGCATAGAAATGGTAGGAGAAGCCATGTGCCTGTATGATGGGAGCCAGTGATGTAGTGTATGTGGAGAAGAGGAGGGGTCCAAGAACCGAGCCCTGGGGAACCCCAGTGACCAATTGATGTGCTTTGGATACCTCCCCGCCCCAGGCCACCCAGAAAGACCGACCAGTGAGATAGGATTCAAACCAGCGAAGTGGAATCCCAGTGATATCCAGTGATGAGAGGGTGGACAGGAGGATCTGATGATTGACAGTGTCAAAAGCGGCAGACAGATCCAGCAGAATGAGGACTGATGATTTGGAATCGGCTTTTCCAAATCATGACAGATCATCACAGATGTCATATTTATTACAGCGGGCCTTCATCAAACCCGGAACTAATCGAGTCGTTTGTGTCAGGCTGAGGAGAAAGGTATTGTAATAATGTAAATAATGTGATAAATAATGTGATTTTTGAACCACCGAGCATGAGAGCATGTTCTAGTACACCTCCAAAACAAAATCAAGACTTTCTAAAAGAGCATAATAGGACCCCTTTAAGAGTTGAAAATGTAATGTTTTTAATCTTATCACTATCTTTCGGCCACTGGGGGTGTCAGAGCTCCTCACAAACTACGCCATGAATCACATGTTTGTGTCTCAGCACCTGCTGATGAGAAAGAGGCGGCAGCAGCTGGTGAAGTTAGCAGTGGTGATGATGATGATGATGAAGATGGCAGTGGTGGTGGTGATGATGATGATGGTGATGGTGATGATGATGATGATGGTGGTACAGTTGTTTCTGGAACATCAGCATATAAAACATTAAAAGGATATTATTTTTTTTATTCAGAAAACAAAACTGCAAGCTGAAGCTTATGTAACTGTGTAACTGAAGCCTGTAGTTTCTCAGTGAATAATACAGTTCATAGCAGGTTACTGGATGAGCATCTTCTTAACTATAATACAAGACATGAAATAACTCACAGAAGTGCTACAGATCTGCAGGTACTGGACATTTAAAGAATTAAATAAAGAATAAAATACACAAACACTGTGTGCAGTTTCTCATTGAGCAGAACAGCGACATTATTCTACAGGATGGGGTTATGAGGAAACTTCCTCTTTTAACTGTGGTTCTGCTTTGTTAAACACACAAAACTTCTTAAATTAACCTGCTTGTAAACCTGTGTGAACAAAATCAGTTCGGGTTCGGGTTAGACCCCTTTCTTTGCACACTCAAGGAACATGATTCAAGACACACAGTGATCTGCTGAATGGATTATTAATGCCATTCTGAGAAAGTCACCTGTACCGGTAACGCTGACGAGGACTCGTGTGATGAAGCTCTTGTGTCCTTGACCAGACTGAACTCCACACCAGTATTCAGCTGAATGTTGTCGAGTCACATGACTGATGATTCCCGTCAGGAGCTGCTGCTCTCGGTCATCATACAGCTGGATCTGTCCCTCAGCGCTCCATCTTCTGCTCTCCTTCACAGACGTCTCTTCAGCACAGAGATCAGATCCAGATCTCCTGCAGACAAACTTCACATCAGCCGAGTGGGATTGTGGGTATTTGCAGCTGATGTTCACAGATGCTCCTGCAGCAGCTGATAGACTGATGCTCTTCTGACAACAATCAGCTGTTTGAGAGACAAATCAAGCTCACATTAAACCAC
>CM049865.1:485100-500100 GCA_027474115.1 Schizopygopsis malacanthus | reverse complement strand
CGTGTTTTGTGCCACTCTCTTTTGTGCGCTTTCAGACAGAGCGCTGTGATTGGCTGCTCGTAGTGCAGGAGGCGGAGCCTCTGATTGTGCGGGGCGGGTCATCACAGCTCATTTGCAGCCAATTAGAGCAGAACGTCAGCAGGCGTCTGGCGGAGTAGCGCTTATTTATTTTGGGTAGAAGAAGTTTCTGACTGCCAGACATTCACAGCCAACCACACACGCAGACACACACACACACACACACACACACATATTCACAGCCAACCACACACGCACACACCACACACAGCCATCTACACACACCCACACACACACACACACACACACACCACACACACTCACACACCACACACACTCACACACACTCTCACTCACTCACTCACTCGCTCACACACACACTCACTCACTCACTCACACCCCAGATATTTGTACATTTCCTACCGTAAATAAAAAATGTTTTTTTTATTAAAAATATGCATTGCTAAGAACTTCAGTTAAACATCTTTAAAGATGATTTTCTCAATATTTAGATTTTGTTGCATCCTCAGATTCCAGATTTTCAAATATTGTCCGATCATAACAAACCATACATCAATGGAAATATTATTTATTCAGCTATTACCGTTTTAGGTATACCCTTATTTTCTTCTGTATGTTGTAGTTGGACGTTCATCTGATACTTGTTTAGAACGTTCGGAGAACATTTAAATGTAACGTTCACATAATGCTTTCAAAATTATGAAATGGAAAGTTTCTTTAACATTCACATAACCAAGAAAAAAAAGTAGCTAAAATATTTTTAGAAACAATTATAAATAAGATTGTCAGCAGTGAATTATTTGTGTGTGTGTGTGTGTGTCTGTGTGAGTTTGTGTCTGTGGTGTGTGTGTGTCCGTGAGTGTGTGTGTGTCTGTGTCTGTCTGTGTGTCCGTGAGTGTGTCCGTGTCTGTGTCCGTGTGTGTGTTAATGGTCCTGCAAGGGCTGGATGACTGTTATTACACTAATGGCTTGGTAATGTTGGTTTTCCGGACTCGTGTGATTGTTACCAAACCTGCTGTTCTGAACACAGGTGAATAATTCACTCTTGAACAGCACTAAACGGCCTTTCACTTTAGTGTGCCTTAACATAAACTTACTAGATTTATTCCATTAAAGGGACAGTTCATCCCAAAATGGTAATTTAGTCATCATTTATCAGATATTTTGAAGAATGTTAAGAGATCAAACATTGATTTCCATAATAATTTTTTTTCCCATAGTATGGAAGTCAACGAGGACCAACAACAGTTTGGGTACCAACACTTGTAGTGACACTGAAAAACTCTCAAGTGTGCACACACACCACTCTCTCTCACACACACACGCGCACACACACACACACACTCTCTCACACACACACACACACACACACACACAAACCACAGACACACACACACACCACTCACACAAACAATGCTCTTGGTGTGTTTTAAGGCCCAGATGGTTCTTCAAGTCGTGAGCTGCTGCACTTCAAACGCTGTAATTAACAATCACACGTGCAGAACACATGAACACACTGCCTTAATCACCACAAGAGTCCTTCTGACACCCTCACAGATCTGCACACACACACATGCACACCACAGACACAACACACACACACAACACACACCACACACACACACACACACACACACACACACACACACAGAAAACCAGGTGCTCGCATGTTGTCCAATGCACCTTCAGTCTCTCTAAAAGTGACAATTCACCCCAAACATGATCATTCTGCCACCATTTACTGACCTGTGTTATTACTTCAGTGGAGCAGAAAAGAGATGTTTAGCTGAATGTTCACACACCTGTTTGAATGAAGGGAATGTCAAACTCGACAAGACCAAAACGGAATAATGAAATATATATATATATAAATCATATATAAACAAAAAACTAAACATTAATTTATCATAAAATCAGAAATTCTAAAATATAAATAATAAAACCATAAAAATTTCAAATATATCTAAATATATAAAAGCATCATAAAAAATATCAAAACATATATCATATAAATATATATATATATATCAGGAGTATCAAAAAATGTATGTGAAAATAAAATAATCATGAAATAGGATAAAAAGTATTATAAAAAATAATACTTTTCTAGAAAAATACAGCAAATATATAAAAATCTAATTAAAATAAGATGAAATCATTTATGTGTCATAGAAAAAAATATCAAATTATCATTTCAAATTATAAATATCATAATACAAAAAATCTATCATAAGATAAATAAAAATATCATAAATCCATAAAAGTATCATAATGGACCTTTTTCACACGACAGTGCTGACGCGTTTAACGGTCATCAGCATCATAAATCCTCAATAGACTTCCATATTTGTATTTGTTTTAAATGTATGTAGATTTATAACACTATTCATTGTATTATATTACCTTTGCATCAAAAAATAGTGCGAGTGTGTTTCTAAGGCAGCGTCTACGCTCTCCTGACTGCCGTTATCAGTCTTTCTCAGTTTGTTCTTTCTATTGAAAGTCATGAAAACACTATCGGAGAGTTTGTATTTAGCTATTTGAGCAAATGGGAATGCTAAATATATATGTGTGGTACTCTCCCATTCACTGCTCTTCAAGTCAACCCGAGTATGACGGCTTCCGCTGCGGAGGAACGCGGAGATGTGGTCCATCATAGTCCATAAATCTATGCCAAGAGGATGGAGTTGATGTAATGAATGTATGTGAAAGAGCAGCTCGGACATTCTTCTGAACGTCTCTGTCTCACTGGAGACTCACTCCAGAGCGTCTGGAAAACAGCAGGAGCTCTGTGTTATTAGAGCAGTATTACTCTTATATTTCTGGAGTCGGATTTCTTCTTGGACGGGGCTCATTTGGCTTGGAAGCGTGTGATGGTAAAGCCTATGTGAGTTGGCCGAGCTCCGATAAACCAACAGAGGAACGTCTGTGAGCACATAAAAACGGCTCTTCTGGGTGGGCCGGCCAATCTGGGGATGAAACTGCAGAGGGAAAGTGTTATGTGTGCATGCAAACATGATCTACACGAACAAACCATCAATCTTTGATCACTCAGATCATTGTGCATGGCACTGTAAAATCAATGTTTTTATCACCTATATTTGTTAGCTGGGTAAGTCAATTCAGTTTATATTGCTGTGAATACTGGAGAAAAAACTGGTTTAATTTCCCCACAGCTCTGATATAAAGCACTTTCATCTCCACTCGAAGTTATAGTGAGGTTTGACCAATGGTAGGCAGGGAGTGTGTTCATGAGAGTGGGGGCGGAGCTATAGTGAGGTCTGACCAATGGCAGGCAGGGGGTGTATTCATGAGCATGGGGGCGGAGCTATAGTGAGGTCTGACCAATAGCAGGCAGGGGGTGTGTTCATGAGCTATAGTGAGGTCTGACCAATGGCAGGCAGGGGGTGTGTTCATGAGCTCGGGGGCAGAGCTATAGTGAGGTCTGACCAATGGTAGGCAGGGGGTGTGTTCATGAGAGTGGGGGCGGAGCTATAGTGAGGTCTGACCAATGGCAGGCAGGGGGTGTATTCATGAGCGTGGGGGCGGAGCTATAGTGAGGTCTGACCAATGGCAGGCAGGGGGTGTGTTCAAGAGTGTGGGGGCGGAGCTATAGTGAGGTCTGACCGATAGCAGGCAGGGGGTGTATTCATGAGCGTGGGGGCGGAGCTATAGTGAGGTCTGACCAATGGCAGGCAGGGGGTGTGTTCAAGAGCGTGGGGGCGGAGCTATAGTGAGGTCTGACCGATGGCAGGCAGGGGGTGTGTTCAAGTGTGTGGGGGCGGAGCTATAGTGAGGTCTGACCGATGGCAGGCAGGGGGTGTATTCATGAGCTTGGGGGCGGTGCTATAGTGAGGTCTGACCAATGGCAGGCAGGGGGTGTATTCATGAGCGTGGGGGCGGAGCTATAGTGAGGTCTGACCAATGGCAGGCAGGGGGTGTATTCATGAGCGTGGGGCGGAGCTATAGTGAGGTCTGACCAATGGCAGGCAGGGGGTGTGTTCAAGAGCGTGGGGGCGGAGCTATAGTGAGGTCTGACCAATGGCAGGCAGGGGGTGTATTCATGAGCTTGGGGGCGGTGCTATAGTGAGGTCTGACCAATGGCAGGCAGGGGGTGTGTTCATGAGCTCGGGAGCGGGGCTATAGTGAGGTCTGACCAATGGCAGGCAGGGGGTGTGTTCATGAGCGTGGGGGCGGGGCTATAGTGAGGTCTGACCAATGGTAGGCAGGGAGTGTGTTCATGAGCTTGGGGGCATTGCTATAGGGAGGTCTGACCAATGGCAGGCAGGGGTGTGTTCATGAGCTTGGGGGCGGTGCTATAGGGAGGTCTGACCAATGGCAGGCAGGGGTGTGTCCATGAGCCTGGGGGCAGTGCTATAGTGAGGTCTGACCAATGGCAGGCAGGGGTGTGTCCATGAGCCTGGGGGCAGTGCTATAGTGAGGTCTGACCAATGGCAGGCAGGGGGTGTGTTCATGAGCTTGGGGGCGGTGCTATAGGGAGGTCTGACCAATGGCAGGCAGGGGGTGTGTTCATGAGCGTGGGGGCGGAGCTATAGTGAGGTCTGACCAATGGCAGGCAGGGGGTGTGTTCATGAGCTATAGTGAGGTCTGCCAAATGGCAGGCAGGGGGTGTGTTCATGAGCGTGGGGGCGGAGCTATAGTGAGGTCTGACCAATGGCAGGCAGGGGGTGTGTTCATGAGCTATAGTGAGGTCTGCCAAATGGCAGGCAGGGGGTGTGTTCATGAGCGTGGGGGCGGAGCTATAGTGAGGTCTGACCAATGGCAGGCAGGGGGTGTGTTCATGAGCTATAGTGAGGTCTGACCAATAGCAGGCAGGGGGTGTGTTCATGAGCTTGGGGGCGGAGCTATAGTGAGGTCTGACCAAGGGCAGGCAGGGGGTGTGTTCATGAGCTTGGGGGCGGAGCTATAGTGAGGTCTGACCAATGGCAGGCAGGGTGTGTGTTCATGAACTCGTTTGAAAACAAACATTGTGTTTGGTGCCTCCAGTGATGCAGAACCACACTGAAACGACAGCCTTCTCTCCGTCTTTCTGCACACACCGTGAAAGAATGCGAAGAAGTCACAGCTGGAGGAGCGGAAAGCACCTGGAATCGAAACGCTCTCGTCTCACTGCACACAGTCTAAACACAGACACACTCAAACATTTACACAGGATCCTCAGCTCGTGTGTCATTAGTGTTAAACTATTACTATCTGATCAAAGCTGCAGCACTGAGCGTTCAAGTTCAGAGTCGTTTGTCCTTCTCATAAAATCATCAGTTATACTTTATCCAGTGTTGTATAATCAATCAATTACCTTAAGCTATATTGTCAATAGACTGTTTTTGCTCTTTTCCATTAACAAAAATAGTTCTAAACAGCAGAACCGCTTCATCTCTGATCAATGTCCTTTAATGTTTCAACATTTCTGATTGAATCGAGCGACTTAATGATTCAATGAATCATTCATTAAGACAGTCACTTGCTTGTTTCTGAATGATTGAGTGTTTTGGATTAATTGAATGAGTCAACTATTAAATTACCCATTCATAAAGACAGTAGTGACTTGCTTCATGATTCAACGTTTCTGAACAAATCAAGTGAGTTGACGATTCAACGACTCATTCATAAACACAGCGACTAGCTTCTTCCGGAGTGAATCAGCCATTTTTAATGAACCATGAATCAGTGACTCGATCATTAAGACAGCGACTTGCCACCACCTTACTGGTGTTTTTAGTTTTATATTTGAATAAAATTCCATATTTGTAGATTAATTATATTCAATATTTAAAGCATGGTAAATACAACCACTATAATAATGCCACTTTTGATTGCTAACAACCCTATAATGTCTAATTTACTGAATAAATCCAAGTATTTACATTTAAAGCTGTTAAAGCCCATAGGAACGGTACAAATCTATTTAACTCAATTTTCCTTATTTCTGTCACAGCTTATAGGTTTCAGTTTTTATCCCATCCTTCTTTCTGGTGTTATAGACACGAACAAGCGCCGATCTTCCCCAGAAACGCTCTCATTCCCACCTGCACCGCCGGTTTACGAGAAACCACAGCGAGATTCCAGCGTCTCTTTCTCACTGTAAACGTTCACAGCGCCATAAAGAACATCTGGTTTACATCATCTAAAGAGGGGGGGGGGGGGGGGGGGGGGGGGGGGGGTAGGGGGGCAGTGCACTAAGAAAGCATCCTGACAGAATCAGATCCTGCATGTTCAGAACCGATCGCTTAATGAGAGCTTAACGACTCTGCCGGTCATCGATTATCTCAACATCTGCGTCCACATCTGGCAACAATGAGGAGCAATCGGCTCTGAAATCCGCCGTGTCTGTGAGCGAGATTAGAGCGGGTGCATGTGAAATCCATTTGTTCTGCTTAGTCTCAGGACGGGAGGTAAACTCTGGGCCTTTGGCAGATCTGAGGTCAGCCGCTCCGGCGCCGGGTCACGTTCAGATGCTCCTCGGCCGACGCAGGATCAGGGAAAATCAGAGAAAGAGTGGATTTTATGTCTAGTTTCACTGGAGCCAGAATCAAAATGGGGGAATTATTTTAGTTTTTTTTGCCAGGAAACTCTTTGTTGGCTGCGTTTGAATCGTCGAAACGCTTTGATCAACACGCTGCTTTCGTGTTTAACGGCTTTAACTCCTCAGCCTGTTCTTATTGTGATGAACGGTCCACCAATGCAGGGTTATTATCGTTAACTAAAACTGAAACTAAAACAAAACGTATTATTATTGTGTTCTTTTTACTTTAATTTAAAAATAATTTAAACTAGTTGGCAAGGCAAAGAGTTTTATTTTAATTTAGCTTGACTTTAATAAATACTCAAAATAGAACAATACTAAAATTAAAGCAAAAAATGTATAAAATGAAATACATGCGTATGTTAAAATCTATATAGATATGACAAAAAACAAAATTACTAAAACAGTCGACAATGAAAATATAAAAAATATTCTAAATACTAATAGAAACTATTATAGTATCTATTAAATATAGTACATTTAATTACTAAATGAAACTAAAATGTCATATAAAGATGCTTGTCATCTAATAATCGTTAGGTTAATTAATTCATGCAGTTCCTCGTGGATGAAATCAAGTCCCATCCAGCATTTAGCAGCCGCTTTTATCTAATCAATGTATAATCAATTAAATCAAGTGTATTTCCTGGGAATTGAACCCATGACCTTGTTTGAGCTAGAGCAGCGGTTCTCATTGTATTTTGCATGTCTCTCTTAGTTAACATACCTGAATCAGATAATCAGCTCGTTAGAAGTGCGCTCCGTGCATGAACTGTGTTCCGATTGACATGCTCCCTACACAGTGTCCAGTGCTCCCTACACAGTGCTCCCTACACAGTGTCCAGTGCTCCCTACACAGTGTCCAGTGCTCCCTACACAGTGTCCAGTGCTCCCTACACAGTGTCCAGTGCTCCCTACACAGTGTCCAGTGCTCCCTACACAGTGTCCAGTGCTACTCTCTACACAGTGTGCATTGCTCCCTACACAGTGTCCATTGCTCTCTACACAGTGTCCAGTGCTCCCTACACAGCTCCCTACACAATGTCCAGTGCTCCCTACTCCCTGCACAGTGTCCAGTGCTCCCTACACAGTGTCCAGTGCTCCCTACACAGTGTCCATTGCTCCCTACACAGGGTCCATTGCTCCCTCTCTCTACTCTCTACACAGTGTGCATTGCTCCCTACAGTGTCCATTGCTCTCTACACAGTGTCCAGTGCTCCCTACACAGTGTCCAGTGCTCCCTACACAGTGACCAGTGCTCCCTATACAGTGTCCATTGCTCCCTACACAGTGTCCAGTGCTCCCTACACAGTGTCCAGTGCTCCCTCTCTCTACTCTCTACACAGTGTCCAGTGCTCCCTACAGTGTCCAGTGCTCCCTACACAGTGTCCAGTGCTCCCTACACAGTGTCCAGTGCTCCCTCTCTCTACTCTCTACACAGTGTGCATTGCTCCCTACACAGTCTGCATTGCTCTCTACACAGTGTCCAGTGCTCCCTACACAGTGTCCAGTGCTCTCTACACAGTGTCCAGTGCTCCCTACACAGTGTCCATTGCTCCCTACACAGTGTCCAGTGCTCCCTCTCTCTACACAGTGTGCATTGCTCCCTACACAGTGTGCATTGCTCCCTACAGTGTCCATTGCTCCCTACACAGTGTCCAGTGCTCCCTACACAGTGTCCAGTGCTCCCTACACAGTGTCCAGTGCTCCCTACACAGTGTCCAGTGCTCCCTCTCTCTACACAGTGTCCAGTCTCCCTACACAGTGTGCATTGCTCCCTACACAGTGTGCATTGCTCCCTACAGTGTCCAGTGCTCCTACACAGTGTCCAGTGCTCCCTACACAGTGTCCAGTGCTCCCTACACAGTGTCCAGTGCTCCCTACACAGTGTCCAGTGCTCCCTACACAGTGTCCATTGCTCCCTACACAGTGTCCAGTGCTCCCTACACAGTGTCCATTGCTCCCTACACAGTGTCCAGTGCTCCCTACACAGTGTCCAGTGCTCCCTACACAGTGTCCATTGCTCCCTACACAGTGTCCAGTGCTCCCTACACAGTGTCCAGTGCTCCCTACACAGTGTCCATTGCTCCCTACACAGTGTCCAGTGTCCAGTGCTCCCTACACAGTGTCCAGTGTCCAGTGCTCCCTACACAGTGTCCATAGCTCCCTACACAGTGTCAACTTATAAAATTATACAATTTTAATTCACGTCTCGCACACTTCAATGCACTTTGAATGGAATATATACGTCCGCTTTGAACTGGAATCATGGCGGGATATACTGTGATGTCCCCTTCGTAGGGCACTTACGTTCGAATAGAACAAACGTCTGAAGCGATAAGAGTAACATACGAAATGTGCAGAGGAGTGGAATTGAGAACCGCTGAGCTAGAGCAAAGAAAATATACTTTTCTTCTTGCCAAACATCCGTTTTACTTAGAAATACGTTTACAGTTTGCAAAAGCGGTTTCATGTTGACTTTAAAACTCGTCTTGTCAGTTTTGATGGGAGTGTCTTAATGCTGGAAGTGTTTCAGCTTTTGTCTTCTCCAGATGGACTGGAGTGCTGTGATGTTTTTATCAGACTCTCATTTCTGAGACACCGACGGACACATTTCTCCAAACCTGACCCATAAAAGCACATCACTTGACGCAAGCCATTGCTGACACACCGATCAAAGCAAAAGCCAAAGCGGGATAAACATAATAAACAGATCCGGACACATTTCTCCAAACCTGATCCTAAAATATAATTTCATGAATCTGTTTTCTGAATAAAAGCTTGAGGTAGAGTGTTTCTGGGTTTTGGTCATCCTCGCGTCGACACAATGACGGCTCTCTAGTGTACGGCTGCTCGTAAACGCTCGCGTCCGGCTCTGCGATGACGCAAGCGTTCAGATGAGCGCAGAGTGTGCGGCCGCCAGCAGCTCACGGGAATGTTTATTGTGTACTAGTTTGTGCAAACGGTGCTTTATTCAAAGCAAAAGCCAAAGCGGGATAAACATCATAAACAGATCCGGATCCATAGTATTACAGTTACTCTGTTTACATAGTGTTATAGTCATTAACTCTGTTTACATAGTGTTATCGCTCATTAACTCTGTCGTATATATCATAGTGTTATGACTCAGGCGTTAACTCGTATATAAGCAGCGTATTTACACTAAAATATAATTTCGTATAAAATGCATATAATCTGTTTTCTGTACAAACGTGTCATTTACATTCAGTCTCAGCATAGTGTTATCCTTTCTTGAGCTCATTAACTCTGTAGAGCTCATTAACTCTGTTTCATAGTGTTATGGTTAACTCTGTTTTGGTCGTCCTCGTGTCGTTTACAAGGCGCTCATTAACTCTAAGAGCTCATTAACACCATAGTGTTATCAGCGTTTACATAGTGACGTGGGACGGCGTTAATGAGGTTTCTCTATCGCTCATTAACTCCGGTGCTCATTAACTCTGTTTCGTAGTTGTTAACGCTCGCGTCCGTTAACTCTGCATAGTGTTATCCAGGCTCATTAACTCGGCGTTTACATAAGCGCTGCGTACGCTCATTAACACTGTTTGAAGAACGACGTATTATCGCTCATTGAGCTGTTTACATAGTGCTCCTGCTCATTAACTCTGCGGCCGCCACGGCGCATGTATTATCGTACCTGAGACCTGTTTACAGACACACACTGCTCATTAACACTGTTTACATAGTGTTATCAGCTCGTTAACTCTGTTTACATAGTGTTATCAGCTCGTTAATGATGTTTACATAGTGTTATCAGCTCGTTAATGAGGTTTACATCAGTGTTATCAGCTCATTAACTCTGTTTACATAGTGTTATCAGCTCATTAACTCTGTTTTAGTATTATCAGCTCGTTAATGAGGTTTACATCAGTGTTATCAGCTCATTAACTCTGTTTACATAGTGTTATCAGCTCATTAACTCTGTTTACATAGTGTTATCAGCTCATTAACACTGTTTACATAGTATTATCAGCTCATTAACTCTGTTTACATAGTGTTATCAGCTCGTTAACTCTGTTTACATAGTGTTATCAGCTCGTTAACTCTGTTTACATAGTGTTATCAGCTCATTAACTCTGTTTACATAGTGTTATGTTATCATTAACTCTGTTCATCATAGTGTTACTTTCATCAAACCCACTCTGTTTACATGTATTATCAGTCCTATTCTCATGCATTTAACATTAACTGCCATTCATTTTTACTTTGATAAGATGTTGATTGTTATAGTGATTTAATAATATACAAACCCGAGCTCATTAACTCTGTTTACATAGTGTTATCAAATTGTGAATAAAAAAAGGAATGCAATAATTTACAAATCTCATAAACTTATATTTTTAACTCTGTTTACATAGCTACACATTCCAAAAAAGTTATCAATAAGAGCGGAAAAGTTAAATGTCATAAGGAACAGCTAACTCTGTTTACATGATTGGGTATAAAAAGATAGTGTGGGAAGAGGATCACCAATCGTTAATGCTGTGGCGAAAAATAGTCATTCAGAAAACAGAGAAAAATTCAAAGAGTTTGTTTACATAGTGCATAATATTCCAAAGATCAGAGAAGAACAATCTCTCAGGGTCAAGGCCGGAAAACCATAACTCTGTAGACGGCACTTACATAGTGTGGAAATCACAACATGGGCTCAGCTCATTAACTCTGTTTCCAGAAAACAGTGTTATCCAGCTCACTCGTTTACATAGTGTTTCAGCTCATTAACTCTGTTTCATAGTCAAAAAACAAGTTCCAGAAGCGCAGGTGTTTTCTCTCAGCTCATTTAAAATGGACTGTTGGAAAACTGTTCTGTGGTTAGACGAAACAAAATTTGAAGTTATTTTTGTGGGACGCCATTATCCAGCTCGTTAAAGAGAACAAGGACAACCCAAGTTTACATGTTATTATCAGCCTGTTAACTCTGATGGTACGTTATGAGCTCGTTAACACTGGGCAGCTTACACATTGGAAAGGCACCATACTGAAAGGTATATAGTTCTGAACAACATATTATCATCGCTTTCAGGGAAGACCGCATTTTCCAACATGACAATAACTCTGTTTACATAGTAGAAGAAGGTCCGGGCACTATCAGCTCGTTATTTGGCGCACATAAAGAGGAAGATGCGACAAAGAAGACCTGTTTACATAGTGACAACATTCCTATTTATCAGCTCGTTAACTCTGTTATAAAAAGAAGAGGGATGCCACACATAGTGTTATCAGCTCATTAACTAAACATGGCCTTTACATAGTGAAATTTAAAATCAACTTATCAGCTCATTAACACTGTTTCATAGTGTTTAAACATTTTATGTCAGCTCTATGTTGTATTAACACGGAATAAAATATTGTTTACATAGTGTTATCAGCTTTTTTTGGAATCGGGTTTGTATTAGTGAATTAACTCTGTTTACTATTAATAAATAGTGTTTTTTTAAATAAATTAATATCAAAAAATCAGCTCATTAACACTGTTTACAATGATAGCTCATACTCTGTTTAAAGTTATCAGCATTAACTCTGTTTACATAGTGTTATCAGCTCTAACTCTGTTTATTGTTATAGCTCATTACTCTGTTTACATAGTGTTTAGCTCATAACTGTTTACATTTTAAGCTCATTAACTGTTTACATAGTGTTATGCTCATTAACTCTGTTTACAAGTGTTATCAGCCATTAACTCTGTTTACATTGAAGCTCATAACACTGTCATAGTGTTATGCTCATTAACATGTTTACATTGTTATCAGCTCATTAACACTGTACATATTTTAGTATAACGCTTCACAAGATAGCTCGTTACTCTGTTTAATAGTGTTTGCATTAACTGTTTAATAGTGTTTAGCTCATTAACACTGTTACATATTTTCAGCTATAACATTTTCAAGTGTTTAGCTCATTAAACGCTTCAAAGTGTTTTAGTAACTTAATTGTGTGTTTTGTAATTTTTTTCTATATAGTTTTTATTAACTTCTATTTTAACTATAGTTTTATTTATTTTAATAAAACAAGTTACACAAAAAAAGAGAGAGAAATATGTTACTGTAATTTTGCATTAATATTTTCAATTCGTTTTTATTTAAATTTAAATTTTAGTAACTTTTAATTTTTATTTTAGTTGTATTTATTTTCGAAAAAAATATTTACATGGCAACTAGATGATTTTTTTTATTTGTATTTAATTTATAAATAAATATTTAAATTATAAATATTTGATTTTAAATATTATTTTTCATTACAAAAAAAAAAATTTTTATATATTTTTTTTATGTGTGTTTTTTGGGTTTTGTGGCTTAATGCTGTTAATTTATTAAAAAAATAACATTTATTAAGGTTTATTTGTTTAATAAACAAATATACATTTTAATAAAACCATTTATTAAAAATAAAAAAAGTAGCATTTAATAAACAATGTTTATTTGTCACTGTATTGTCATGTGCATGAACAGCAGCTGTGTGTTATTGTACAGCACTCCTCGTGATTACTGTACATGTACTGTACTCACCCATATATGATCCCGAGGAGCCCAGAACGCACTCTCCTCTCTCGCAGTCCTCCACACAGGAAGTGTCTCCCAGCTGCATCATCATGTGATCGAAGCGCTCGAGGGCGGAGCTGCAGGTGTAGAACTCACGCTTCCTGCTGCAGGAGGAAGTGGCTCCGACGGGCCGCTGCTCGGACGCACACGCTGCACACGAGAGTAACCATTCACTCAACTCACCATTCGGTTTTATGACCATTAACAAAACGAGATCGAAGACATTATAGAGTAAACGAGGTGTTGTTTTATTAGGCCAGGGGTGAGACACTCATTTTCACTGAGGGCCACTTCAACATTAAGGCTGCCGGTTGTAACTGTAAGACTGTGCAAACGTTACCACTCATTTATCCGATGAGCGTCTAGTTTCGAAGCAGCCCCATTGAAGTCAATAGACGCTCGGCTTCAACAGGGACATGCACTGACGCTTCGGGAATGTGTGAGAAGGACATCGAGTCAATGTAGCTGATTCTGAACCAACTCGTCTTCGAGATCAACGTGTTCGAACGCATTGAATACTCAATAAAATGGTAACACAATAGTACATATTTGACCATTCATTTTTTGACATTATAGGGGAAGCCGAGCTTCCCTTGTAGAGCCCTGCAAGCCCGTCGAGATCCCAAATACACATGTACTGTATGAAATATTGTTATAATAATTATATTATAAATATTATACACATGCCTTGATATTTGTGGGCATGATTGTCGGTGGTGGTTATGTTTGAGGCATATAATAAAAGTTTATCTCTAGTAGCGTGTGTGTGTGTGTGTGTGTGTGTGTGTGTGTGTGTGTGTGTGTGAGTGTGTGTGAGAGAGAGTGTGAGAGAGAGTGGTAGAGAGAGAGTGTGTGAGAGAGTGTGTGTGTGTGTGTGTGTTGTGTGTCTGTGTGTGTGTGTGTGTGTGTGTGTGTGTGATGTGTGTCTGTGTGTGTGTGTGTGTGTGTGTGTGTGTGTGTGTGTGTGTGTGTGTGTGTGTGTGTGTGTGTGTGTGTGTGTGTGTGTGTGTGTGTGTGAGAGAGTGAGTGTGTGTGTGTGTGTGTGTGTGTGTGTGTGTGTGTGTGTGTGTGTCTGTGACTGTCTGTGTGTCTGTGTGTGTGTGTGTGTGAGAGAGTGTGTGTTTGTTTGTCTGTCTGTGTGTGCGTGTGTGTGTGTGTGTGTGTGTGTGAGTGTGATTGTGTGTGTGTGTCTGTGTGTGTGTGTGTGTGTGTGTGTGTGAGAGAGAGAGAGAGTGTGTGTTTGTCTGTCTGTCTGTCTGTGTCTGTGTGTGTGTGTGTGTGTGTGTGTGTGTCTGTGTGTGTGTGTGTGTGTGTGTGTGTGTGTGTGTGTGTGTGTGTGTGTGTGTGTGTATGTGTGTGTGTATGTGTGTGTGTGTGTGTGTGTGTGTGTGTGTGTGTGTGTGTGTGTGTGGTGTGTGTGTGTGTGTGTGTGTGTGTGTGTGTATGTGTGTGTGTGTGTGTGTGTGTGTGTGTGTGTGTGTGTGTGTGACGTGTGCGTGTGTGTGTGTGTGCGTGTGTGTGTGTGTGTGTGTGTGTGTACAAATAATAAAATGCTCCAAATGTTTTTCTAAATTACCTTAATAAAATAACGAAACGAAATACAACCACTTTGCCATTTCATACAAAACTGAAGTATTGTAATTGCTGAAAGAGTATAGTATACGCTGTTTTGGGAGAAGGGGAGATTAAATACGGGCTCGGGTCGGACTCGGGCTGGTAGCTCTGATAAGCTGTCGGACACGGGCCGGGCTCGGGTCTATATTTGTAGGGGTTTATTCCCTTGCAGTCTTAAAGAAATCTCAATGGCTTTTCAAGCGGTTCATCTCTACTCACCGCTGTAGGAGTCGGGCAGATCCGGGC
>CM049865.1:455100-477600 GCA_027474115.1 Schizopygopsis malacanthus | reverse complement strand
ATTTAATTAAGTTATATATATAGTTTTTTTGTGTGTAGTTCATGTGATATTTTAAATGTAATTATTTAATCAATATAAATAGAGTGCATGCAGCATCATTCAAAACGTTGATTTTTTTCACATTTAAAAGTTGCAGCAAAAATAAAATATGGTTTTAGTAGAAAAACACTAACGATTCTTAGTCGGGGCACAAAAGGTGAAATGAGCAGAATGCATAATGAGTGATAAACAGCAGGTGATGAAAGGAGAGAGTTCATCTGGATGCGATTGAGTGAATCCAATCACATCCACATTCCAATATTGATCCGGACTTCGCTCTTAAAGGGGAAGCGTTCCAGGTGATGAAAGGAGAGAGTTCATCTGGATTGATCCGGACTTCGCTCTTAAAGGGGAAGCGAATCCAATCACATCCACATTCCAATATTGATCCGGACTTCGCTCTTAAAGGGGAAGCGTTCCAATATTGATCCGGACTTCGCTCTTAAAGGGGAAGCGTTCCAATATTGATCCGGACTTCGCTCTTAAAGGGGAAGCGTTCCAATATTGATCCGGACTTCGCTCTTAAAGGGGAAGCGTTCCAATATTGATCCGGACTTCGCTCTTAAAGGGGAAGCGTTCCAATATTGATCCGGACTTCGCTCTTAAAGGGGAAGCGTTCCAATATTGATCCAATATTGACTTCGCCTTAAAGGGGAAGGTTCCAATACTTCGCTCTTAAAGGGGAAGCGTTCCAATATTGATCCGGACTTCGCTCTTAAAGGGGAAGCGTTCCAATGTGGGGCCGAACACTTACTGTGGACGCTGAGCTTGGCTTTGATGGAGTACGAGGAGCCGAAGTGGTTGGAGATGACGCACTGGTATTTGCCCTCACTAGTGAACTCCACGTGGCGCAGCTGCAGTGTGGTGGTGTACTCCGTGACCTCGCTGACCTCTCCCACCTGAGAGCGCAGGTGAGCCTGGTTATGGATCTCGGCGTCGGTCAGGATCTCGTTGTCCTTCTTCCAGGCGAAGGTCATCGGGGAGTCGCTGGAGCTGGCCGCGGAGCAGACGAACGTCACGTTGGTGTCTTTAATGGCTGATTGTGTCTCGGGCTGCACGGTGATCTGGGGTTTGGGGAAATCATCTGCAAGGCATCAAATATTCAGCGTTTTTATTATGGGTCGATTTCAGTTTAGCTACCATTTTTAATGGCGTTTTTTGCATTCACTACCATTCCTGTAAAAAGTCTCTTATTTACCGAAGCTGCATTTTTTTTTATTAAAAATACAGTAAAACTGTAATATTATTACAATCTAAAATATGTGTTTTCTATGTGAATATATTGTAAAATATAATTTATTTCTGTGATGCAAAGCTTAATTTTCTGCAGCAATTACTCCAGTCTTATTATAACTTATTTTAATTTAATCAAAAATAATACAGTAATATTATTACAATCTAAAATATGTGTTTTCTATGTGAATATATTGTAAAATATAATTTATTTCTGTGATGCAAAGCTTAATTTTCAGCATCCAATACTCCAGCATTATTAAAACTTATTCTAATATGATCAAAAATAATACAGTAATATTGTGAAATATTATTACAATTTAAAATACATGTTTTTTATGTGAATATCTGATCAAATATAATTTATTTATTTGATCAAAGCTAAATTTTCAGCATCCATTAATCCAGTCTTATTATAATTTATTTTAATTTAATCAAAAATAATACAGTAATATTATTTCAATCATAAATACGTGTTTTCTATGTGAATATATTGTAAAATATAATTTATTTCTGTGATGCAAAGCTGTATTTTCTGCAGCCATTACTCCAGTCTTATTATAACTTATTTTAATTTGATCAAAAATAATGCAGTAATATTATTTAAATCAAAAATACGTTTTTTTTTATGTGAATATCTGATCAAATATAATTTATTTCTGTGATGCAAAGCTTAATTTTCAGCAGCCATTACTCCAGTCTTATTATAACGTATTTTAATTTGATCAAAAATAATACAGTAATATTATTACAATCTAAAATACGTGTTTTCTATGTGAATATATTGTAAAATGTAATTTATTCCTGTGATGCAAAGCTTAATTTTCGGCAGCAATTACTCCAGTATTATTATAATTTATTCTAAATATTCTAATTCATTATAATTAGTGCTGTTAATCGCATTCAAAATAAAAAAGTGTTTACATAATAAATGTGTCTATGTATTATGTATATATAAATACACACACATACATGTATATATTTAAGAAAAATATTTATATTTTTATAAATAAAAATTTATATGTTTTAAACGCATAAATATGTTTTTAATGTAATATATGAATATGTATTTATATAATATACACATAATAAATAAAATACGAACACATATATTATGTAAACTTATTTTATTCCTGTGCAATTAATTTTTTGCAAAGACACCACTAATTATAATATTTTTGTATAATACATCGGCAGCAATTACTCCAGTATTTATATATATATACACATAATAAATACACATTACGAACACATTATATTTATTTTTAAAATTTCAAATCAAATTCTTGTAATGCAAAATTTTCACTAATTATAATGATTTTTGTCATAATATGATTAAAATGTCATATAACTGTAAAATATATTGTAAAATCAAATTTATTCTTGTAATGCAAAGCTGAATTTTCAGCAGCCATTACAGTGTTAATCTCAGTAATATTAAAATACGTGTTTTCTATGTGAATATATTGTAAAATATAATTTATTTCAGTGATCAAAGCTGTATTTTCATCATCATTACTCCAGTCTTCAGTGTCACATGTTTTTCAGAAATCATAATAATATTCTGATAAACAATGTTTTTATGAAACCGTGATACATTTTATTTTTCCGGATGAAGAAAGTTGAAAAGAACAGCTTTTATTTGAATCTTATGTAACATTATAAAAGTCTTTAAGGCCACTTTCGATATTAATTTCTATTAAAGGACACAGTTTTGAACAGAACTGCTTCTGTGCGGTTTCAGGGAATGTAATCATGAATAAGATGTTTTAAAAGACTCACCGCACACAAACTCATCCTGGGCCACGGCGAAGACGCTTTTGCCCTTGAGCAGATGTGGATGGGCGCAGCTGGCGTTCCCCAGAGGACGGAAAGCGTGCTCGGCCACCCACGGAGAAAACCACTTGAGCTGGCAGTCGCACAGCAGGCTGGACGTGTTCAGGTACCTGACGGAGCGAGAGACACACGTGAATAATCACCGCAGGTTCATGAGCTTCATGTGCAAGAGCTGAGAGAGGCGAGAGAGAGAGAGAGAGGAGAGAGAGAGAGAGAGAGAGAGAGAGAGAGAGAGAGAGAGAGAGAGAGAGAGAGAGAGAGATTCATACGCACAGCTCCGTGAGCTTCTTCATCTGAGAGAAAGCATTGGCTTGAACCGACATGATGGCGTTGTTGCTCAAGTCCCTGCGATGTGAGGAGAGAACAGACGTTTAGGAGAGGAATAAATAAACACACATCAGATGCTTGAGAGAGAGAGAGAGAGAGAGAGAGAGAGAGAGAGAGAGAGAGAGAGAGGGAGAGAGGAGAGAGAGAGAGAGAGAGAGAGAGAGAGAGAGAGAGAGAGAGAGAGAGAGAGAGAGAGTCTCACAGCTGTCCCAGCATGTGAACCTCAGGCCTGTGAAGGACTTCCTGGTGACCGATCGGATACGATTGCCTTGCAGGAACCTGGAGGAACAGAAAACAAATGCTTTCAGGAGAGTCTTTGCTTCAATGCAATGAACCTCAGGAGAGTCTTTGCTTCAATGCAGTGAAGCTCAGGAGAGTCTTTCCTTCAATGCAGTGAAGCTCAGGAGAGTCTTTCCTTCAATGCAATGAATCTCAGGAGAGTCTTTCCTTCAATGCAGTGAATCTCAGGAGAGTCTGTCCTTCAATGCAATGAATCTCAGGAGAGTCTTTCCTTCAATGCAGTGAAGCTCAGGAGAGTCTTTCCTTCAATGCAATGAACCTCAGGAGAGTCTTTCCTTCAATGATAGCACAATGAACCTCAGGAGAGTCATTTTTTTAAATGAAATTTTCCTTCAATGCGAGGCGAATGAACCAATTAATTAATTCCTCAGGAGCGAGTCTTTCCTTCAATGCAATGAACCTCAGGAGAGTCACCGCTTTCCTTCAATGCAATATACAACATTAACCTCAGTAGAGTTATATAAATCAATCTTTCCTTCAATGCATATGATATAAATATAAGAGGGTCATTTTTTGCTTGATTTTAAGCTCATATAACTACATTCACGCAGTCAGTTGTCATCCTGCATCATGTTCATCAATGTAAGATGATGATATATATATATCGGATGGACGAAATAAAAAGTCTATCGTTTCATATTATGTTCTATCGGTTATTTCACGGTGTCGCAAAATACATTGTATACCTTGAGAGACTGCGATCTTTATACGCCGGGCGTGACGGGACACCGAACGACCACAAAACCAGGAGCTCGTTACTAAACGAGGACTACACCTGTAGCACGGTCACGGGTTTTTAAGCACTGCAGTTTTAAAACAACCTTTCCTTCTAACAACAGAGCTAATGCATGCAATGAACTCATCTCAGGAGAGTCTTTCCTTCAATGCAATGAACCTCAGGAGAGTCTTTCCTTCAATGCAATGAACCTGCATTGAAGTTCTTAAAGGGAAGCATTCCTATATTGAATATCCAATATTGATCCGGACTTCGCTCTTAAAGGGGAAGTGTTCCAATATTGATCCGGACTTCGCTCTTAAAGGGGAAGCGTTCCAATATTAATGTTAATATGTTAATCATAGCACACTGATCTTGACTAAATCTATTTTATAACTTTAATGAGAATAAATGTTTATAATATGTATAGAATCTATACATAATACACATGTTAATTATATCTATCATAGATAGATAGATATAATTAACACAGTGAAGACTAATTAATTTACACAATGCATGTAGCGTTTCTTATTTATTGTAGTTTTTTGTCTTGTTGCTTGTAATTAGTTTCTTATCCTTATTTCAGTTTATTTATCTTCAGTGATGTTGAGTTTCTCTCTCTCTCTTAAGGCTTGTATTAGTTTGATATTGGTGACAAGGATTATGAAAATTATATGGTATCAAATATTTTAATATAATAAAAACCTTTTCTTGTATTTATTTTTTTAAAAAAAAAAGCACTATATGGTGATATATATTGTTATCGTGATAGAAAATGTGTCATATTGTGATATAAGATTTTGGTCATATCGCCCCCCCCATACAGGTCAAATGCCTTAAACTGACAGGTAACATGGAAAACGGTGTAAAAGGCAAATACGATCACTCACAGTTTCCTCAGGTTGTCGAGAGCAGAGAAAGGGCCGTTCATGTCTTCGACGGTCCATGAGATTTCATTATACTTCAGATCTCTGGAGAAATCAGAGAAACCACACCGTTAAAATCCACTCGTAAAGCACTGCGACAGAGCGTTACGCTGATGAAACGACCAGAACAGACACCCAACCCCCCCCCCGCCCCTCGTTCTTCTTCTGCTATGGTCTAATCATCTCTAACATCCCTGCATTTAACACATTGTACTGCACAGAATTCTGCTGAGTTTCCTCCAAAGCAAAAAAAAAATATTATTAAAAAAAAACAATTTTCTAGAAATATCAGTGCATGTTAAATCTGATCATAAGGATGTTATGTGGAGCGTTTATTACTTCATCTCTCAATCAGCATTATATGTTTGGATCATTTCAATCTCATTTTATACTTATTATTGCAAATTAAGAGACGTGACCCTGGACCACAAAACCAGTCATATTTTTAGAAATTGAGATTTATATATCATATGAATCCATTGATGTATGGTTTGTTATGATCGGACGATATTTGAAAATATAGAATCTGAGGGTGCAAAAAAAATCGAAATATTGAGAAAATCATCTTTAAAGTTGTTCAAATTACGTTCTTAGCAATGCATATTACTAATCAAAAAATATGTTTTGATATATTTACAGTAGAAAAATTACTAAATATCTTCATGGAACATGATCTTAATATCCTAATGATTTTTGTCATAAAATAAAAATGTATAATTTTGACCCATACAGTGTATTATTGGCTATTGCTACACATATAGCTGTGCTGCTTATGACTGCTTTTATGCTCCAGGGTCACATATTTAGATTAGTTTATGAAAGTATATATTGTACTGATATAAAGATCTCATTGATTTACATTACAAGCATCATCATATAAACATCAGCATCTGCACATCTAAAGCTTTTTGTCCTCCATATATCAGACTATATGAGCTATAAAAGCTTGATGGATCAAATATGATACAAAACATAACATAAGACACATATGCAAACTTTTCAGATTCTGTATCAAATACAATAATAAATTTTTCTGACTATTATTGAATGTGTCCGGCTTTATTATTGAACAGCATTGTTCAGAACTAGTGTGCATGCTATGATGGGCGTAAAACAGGACGTCTCTTGCTCTTCTGAAGAGTTTGATGAGCGTTTATTGAAACGAAACGATGCAGAAGCTGAACTCACAGCGCCTGCAGGTCGCCGAGGCCTCGAAACGCTCCGTCAGCGATGAAACTGATGCGGTTGTTTCCGATGTGGAGCTGCTCGAGGACGCCGAGTCCAACGAAACTGCTTTCCTCCAAACGGCTCAACTGGTTCCAGCTCAGATCGCTGACAGACAACGACGACATTAAGAGAAGCATTCAACAATACAGCATCTGTTATGAATGAAGGACTAATCACAGTTCTTTACTTATTAATCATTTACTTAAATGTTTGCTAAATTAATAAAATATCAGAACAAAAAAAAATTGAAAGTGCCCATTATTTATCCATTATATCAATCCTGAACTGATGGCATCTATTATTGAAAAACTGTTAAAAACTGAGATATTGGTTTAAATAGTTATATAAGAGCTTAAACTAGTCTAAAAGAGCTTAAAGATATTAATTTAAATAGTTACATAAGAGCTTAAACTAGTCTAAAAGAGCTTAAACTAGTCTAAAAGAGCTTAAAGATATTAGTTTAAATAGTTACATAAGAGCTTAAACTAGTCTAAAAGAGCTTAAAGATATTAGTTTAAATAGTTACATAAGAGCTTAAACTAGTCTAAAAGAGCTTAAACTAGTCTAAAAGAGCTTAAAGATATTAGTTTAAATAGTTACATAAGAGCTTAAACTAGTCTAAAAGAGCTTAAAGATATTAGTTTAAATAGTTACAAAAGAGCTTAAACTAGTCTAAAAGAGCTTAAAGATATTAGTTTAAATAGTTACAAAAGAGCTTAAACTAGTCTAAAAGAGCTTAAAGATATTAGTTTAAATAGTTACATAAGAGCTTAAACTAGTCTAAAACAGCTTAAAGGTATTAGTTTAAATAGTTACATAAGAGCTTAAACTAGTCTAAAAGAGCTTAAAGATATTAGTTTAAATAGTTACAAAAGAGCTTAAACTAGTCTAAAAGAGCTTAAAGATATTAGTTTAAATAGTTACATAAGAGCTTAAACTAGTCTAAAAGAGCTTAAAGATATTAAGTTTAAATAGTTACATAAGAGCTTAAACTAGTCTAAAAGAGCTTAAAGATATTAGTTAAATAGTTAATAAGAGTAAACTACATAAGAGCTTAAACTAGTCTAAAAGAGCTTAAAGATATTAGTTTAAATAGTTACTTAAACTAGTCTAAAAGAGCTTAAACTAGTCTAAAAGAGCTTAAAGATATTAGTTTAAATAGTTACTTAAAGATATTAGTTTAAATAGTTAAAAGAGCTTAAACTAGTCTAAAAGAGCTTAAACTAGTTAAAGCTTAAAGATATTAGTTTAAATAGTTACAAAAGAGCTTAAACTAGTAAAACAGCTTAAAGGTATTAGTTTAAATAGTTACAAAAGAGCTTATACTTAAAAAGCTTAAAGTTTAAATATATAAACTAGTCTAAAAGAGCTTAAATAGTTACAAAAGAGCTTAAACTAGTAAAACAGCTTAAAGGTATTAGTTTAAATAGTTACAAAAGAGCTTATACAAGTTAAAGCTTAAAGATATTAGTTTAAATAGTTACAAAAGAGCTTAAACTAGTCTAAAAGAGCTAAAGATATTAGTTTAAATAGTTACAAAAGAGCTTAAACTAGTCTAAAAGAGCTTAAAGATATTAGTTTAAATAGTTACAAAAGAGCTTAAACTAGTCTAAAAGAGAAAATGTATTTTGAAAATGTTCACTCTGAAATTGCTAGCGAATTTCACTAATAATTACAAAGAAACAGTAAGTAGCATTTAATTAATCATGAAATTGTGTATTAAACATAGTACTGAAATAATAGACTCAAATAGTATTTATGGCAAAAAAAATACTATTTTCTTACTATAAAATAAATTTACTTGACGAGCAAAATTATATTGTTTTGTTTTCAGAAATTGTGTTGGATTTTGCTTAAAACAAGAACAAATATCTGCAAATGGGGTAAAAAAAAAAATATTTATTTAAATAATAAAAAAAGAAAAATCATGTTTCAAGCAAAAACGAAAGAAAAAAAAATATAATATTTTCTGAAAACAAGTTTTTATTATCTTAAATCATTAAATGTATCTTGATTTAAGAGTGTTTAGATATTTGTAAAGAAAAACAAATCAAGAAAATCAGTGTTCTTGTAAAATATAAACTGATAATCTTTGCTTTACTTACTTTTTTACAGTGTAGTCTAAAAATACTTAAACTAGTCTGAAATCTTAAATCTTAAAAATTATTATAATTCCCAGAAACACATCCATAAACCTCTCACAAATCTATTAGCTTCAGCCTTAAGATCGTTTAACCAACAGGACGATGAAAGAAGAGAGACAGGAGAACACAACCACAAAAGAGCAAGACGTTTTGCTTCTCCTGCCCTGCGCTAAGGCATGATGGGATGGAGAGGTTAGGAGGAGAGTATGTGTGAGAGCAGACTCACAGCTCGGCGAGTTTCTGGCAGAACTCCCAGGCGTCGGGTTTGATGCGACTGATGGCGTTGTGTGACAGATGCAGCTGCTGCAGCATCAGGAGGCCGTAGAGCCAGCCTTTGCTCACCTCCGTCAGGTTATTGTACTCCAGCTGCCTGCTCACACACACACACACACGTCACACACACACACACACACACACACACACACGTCACACACACACACACACACACACACACACACACACACACACACACACACACACACACACACACACACACACACACACACAACACACACACACACACACACACACACACACACACACACACACACACGTCACACGTACACACACACACACACACACACACACG
Organism: Schizopygopsis malacanthus; assembly: GCA_027474115.1. Lineage (NCBI taxonomy): Eukaryota > Metazoa > Chordata > Actinopteri > Cypriniformes > Cyprinidae > Schizopygopsis > Schizopygopsis malacanthus. The sequence continues at coordinate 468,261 of CM049865.1, read as the reverse complement.
TCACACACACGCACACACACACACACACACACATCACACACACACACACACACACACACACACACACACACACACACACACACACACACACGTCACACACACACGTCACACACACACACACACACACACACACATACACACACACACACGTCACACACACACACACACACACACACGTCACACTAGGGTTGGGTCTCGAAAACCGGTTCATTTTTACAGTGTTTTAAAATTGCATATTTTTCCTGATTCAAATTTTCAAACCTCTCAGTAGATTTTCAGACAATATTTAACATAAATGGTTCATAGAGCATTATTTTCAGCTTCATATTTGGTATATAGTACAGTCATCTATAAACTTTTTTCATTCAGTGAAAAATATGTTGTTGACATACATTTTTAGTACATAGCTAAGTTAAACACAATTTTTTTTGCTTTTACCCGTTAAAATGCACTTTGATATTTTTCTGTACTAATTCTACAGAAATTAATTGATGTTTTTTTATGCTTTGTGGGTTTAAACGCTCTGATGGGTTTTCTGTTTGTCATCAAGTTCATCATTCAGTGTTTGTATTTCAGCCTGGCGACTGCATTTGACTTAAGTGATTGCCAGGTGATGAGTGGGAAGGCAATACAATGGCACTGAAAAGTAGTCTAAACATAACAATAGGCAAAAATACTCGAAACAATGCGAGAAAAAAAAGCGACAAACAAAAATCCCTGATATTTCATGACTTTGACAAAAACCAACAATATAAAATTCTCTGACTTTCAATGTCTGGAATAGACCTTTTAAAATTCTGATATTCCAGAAATTCAATGAGATTCCAGAAATTCCATGATATTCCAGAAATTCAATGATATTCCAGAAATTACATGATATTCCAGAAATTCCATGATATTCCAGAAATTCCATGATATTCCAGAAATTACATGATATTCCAGAAATTACATGATATTCCAGAAATTACATGATATTCCAGAAATTGCATGAGATTTCAGAAATTTCATGATATTCCATGATATTCCAGAAATTCCACAAGATTTCAGAAATTACATGATATTCCAGAAATTACATGATATTCCAGAAATTCCATGATATTCCAGAAATTACATGATATTCCAGAAATTACATGATATTCCAGAAATTGCATGAGATTTCAGAAATTACATGATATTCCACAAATTCCACAAGATTTCAGAAATTACATGATATTCCAGAAATTACATGATATTCCATGAGATTTCAGAAATTCCACAAGATTTCAGAAATTCCATGATATTCCAGAAATTCCATGATATTCCAGAAATTCCACAAGATTTCAGAAATTCCACAAGATTTCAGAAATTCCACGATATTCCATGAGATTTCAGAAATTCCACAAGATTTCAGAAATTACATGATATTCCACAAATTCCACAAGATTTCAGAAATTCCACGATATTCTAGAAATTCCATGATTTTCCAGAAGTTCCATGTAATTTCCAAGAACCGGGTTTTCGAAAAGACGCGCTCATTTCGATTCTGCTTAACGATTCCTACGTTCACATTTAATTTTTTTCATATTTATTGACCCGTTTGCAGAAAACTACGTCACTATATCATCATAAACACAGACGTTTTTGTCTTAAGTGAACGTAAAAAGATTTTCGTCATTAATTTTACTCAAAGAACAAAAGAAAACCATTCAATGATCTTGACAGAATATCTTTAATGAATGAATCTGTATTTTATTTATGAAAATAAATCTATGCAGTGTTTTTAAACTTTTACTTACAGTTTCTGTACCTGAAATTTGATTCAGTTGTATTTATTTATGCTATTGCTAATTTGTTTCTATTTTATTACTTGTCTTGTGTAGTGTGTAGTGTTAAAAGCTGAACTTGGTTTTTGCTCATGTTATTCAGCTGCTTTGCAAAAAGACACAGATTAAAAGTTTGACATTTTTTATCTTATTAGAATCGAAACTAGGACTCGTTAAGAACCAGAATCGATACCCAACCCTACGTCCCACACTCGTTCTGGGTTAAACCTGAGCTCGTCACACGAGTCCGCTCTACTCACAGGACTTCCATGTTGTTCAGCCCCCAGAAAGCGCCATCCATGAGCCGCGTGATGCCGTTCCTCTGGATCTTCAGCGAGCGCAGGCCGGGAAGCCCGTGGAACGTCAGACCCTCGATGCGCCGCACGCGGTTCCTGCTCAGCTCTCTGTCAGACATTAAACAAGTCAATCATAAGTGTGCGCGATTAATCGTTAACAGATCTCGATCTCGATTCGACTCATTTCTAAATGACAACAATTCATCTGCATCTATTAAAACTTTAAAAAGCAATACCATTCAAATCTGCATTCGCTTGCGTAAGAAACAGCTTCACAAACAGTCTTTTCAACTACGCTGTATTATTTCTGTCTTAAAGTCATTCATATGTGACCCTGGACCACAAAACCAGTCATAAGGGTACATTTGTTTTTTAATTGAGATGTATACATCATCTGAAATCTGAGTAAATAATCTTATTCTGGAAAATCTGAGGGTGCAACAAAAAAAAAATATTGAGAAAATCACCTTTAAAGTTGTTCAAATTAAGTCCTTAGCAGTTAATATTACTAATCAAAAATCAAGTTTTGATATAATTATGGAAGGAAATTTACTAAATATTATTCATGGAACATGATTTTAATATCCTAATGATTTTTGTCATAAAAGAAAAAATTATAATTTTGATCCATACAGTGTACTGTTGGTTATTGCTACAAATATAGCTGTGCTGCTTATGACTGCGTCTGTGCTCCAGAGACACATATTATCACTGAAGTACTGGTATGAAAGTTTATAGTTCAGATATAAACACTGATGCCTATAGTAGCGATCAAAATAGAGCAAATCTGTTGATTACATTGTTTCGTGATGGTTTAAAAAATGTATTTGTCATTGAATCATTCAAGAAATTAATTTAAAAACTCTGATACATTCAGTAATAAAACAAGTGAAGTATTTATTAATGAGTCATTGAATCATTCATTCAAACCACTTTCATAATTTTAATATTAGAAATTCGTGTTTTAAATGCATAATATTTTAAATACATATATATATAAATAAAAATGTCTAGAAATTCACTCATATTAATTAAACACTTTTAAATAGACTGCAAAAATAACATTTAGTTTAGTCCAGAATCGTGGGAAAATCGTGATGTCTAATTGAGACAAAAAAAATGGTAATTCTCAAAATATCCAGAATTGTGTAGCTCTAGTATCGCATGAAACGTCACTTACAGGTGCTGCAGGTGCGGCAGCGGGAAGATCTTGGGCGGGATGGAGCTCAGGCGGTTTTTGTTGAGTTTTAACACCAGCAGTGAGTTGGACAGGTTACTGAAACAGCCGTGCTCCAGCGTGGAAATACGGTTATTATTCATCAACCTACAGAAAGACGGCATTCAAACACAGATGCATGACATGCTGTAATCACTGATAGATCTGGCAATAAACAATAAACTACTTCTACTGAGTCACGGAAGGGATTAAGCTAGACTCAAAAAAGTGTTAAACTAGACTTAAACAATTCTATTAAAAGAAATAATAAATTTGTCTAAAAAACCCAAACGAGTCTAAAATTAGCTTAAAGTAGTCCAAAAGGCCTTGAATTCAAATTAAAGATAAAAAACTAGAATAAAAGAGCTTAAACTAGTCTGAAAGAGCTTATACTAGTCTGAAAGAGCTTAAATTAGACTAACGGAGCATAAACTAGTGTAAAAGAGCTTAAACTAGTCTAAAAGGCCTTGAATTCAACTTAAAGATAAAAAAACTAGTCTAGAAGAACTTAAACTAGTCAGAAAGAGCTTAAACTAGTTTGAAAGAGCTTAAATTAGACTAACGGAGCATATAATAGCCTAAAAGAGCTAAAACTAGTCTAATGGAGCATGAACTAGTCTAAAAGAGCTTAAATTAGTCTAAAAGAGTTTAAACTAGTCTAAAAGACCTTGAATTCAACTTAAAGATAAAAAACTAGTCTAGAAGAACTTAAACTAGTCAGAAAGAGCTTAAACTAGTTTGAAATAGCTTAAACTAGACTAACGGAGCATAAACTAGTCTAAAAGAGCTTAAACAAGTCTAATGGAGCATGAACTAGTCTAAAAGAGCTTAAATTAGTCTAAAAGAGCTTAAACTAGTCTAACGGAGCATAAACTAGTCTAATAGCTTAAACAAGCTAATGGAGCATGAATTAGTCTAAAAGAGCTTAAATTAGTCTAAAAGAGCTTAAACTAGTCTAACGGAGCATAAACTAGTCTAAAAGAGCTTAAACAAGTCTAATGGAGCATGAATTAGTCTAAAAGAGCTTAAATTAGTCTAAAAGAGCTTAAACTAGTCTAACGGAGCATAAACTAGGCTAAAAGAGCTTAAATTAGTCTAAAAGAGCTTAAACACAAACTAGCACAAACTAATCTAAAATTATCTTAAATTATTCCAATGGAGCATAGGGTTGGGTATCATTTGAATTTTATCGATTCGGATTCGGATTCTTTTCGATTCCCAGTTTCGATTCCAATGTGATTAGATAATGATATCAAGCATTTATCCCGTGTCTCTTTTTAGCAAACCATTGCACAATATATATTTTAGTATGCATTTGAGAGACGTTCTGAAATGTAATGCATTCATACATGCATGCACAGTTTGCAGCTTTAATCGCCTTTTTTGGTAATTTCATGACTTAACTGACGACAGACTCGTATACTGTTTCTTGTGCGCTTATTTATGATGACGCGATCATGGCTGTGTGCCGTGAGCACAGTGATGGCTGACAGGACAGGAAAGATTGTTTTACTGACAGCATCTCATTGTTCTACTGAAGCTCATTTGGCTGGAGTATTTTTTTCGCGCTCATTTGACTCGCGCCTGGTGCAGAGGCAAAGCTGCAGTGCGTGTCTGAAAAGTCTCGTTGGATGTGGATGCAAAACAATACACCGGTTCCGCGTCTTAATAAAGGCATTTCTTGTCAAGAAAAAGGGGACAAATACTGCAGTTTTGAGCAGGGTGGCCAAGCTTAGATCAGTGGTGCCACTGCTACACAGATGAACAAGTGATCACAGCATTGTGATCGCACACCTCAAAGGTTAAGGAATGAAACAGACACATCATTTTCATTTAGGAATAGAATCACGTTAGTGTTTGAATCATGTTCGCAATCTTTAACGATCTATTAAATTAATGTCATGTTGGTGGTGACACCTCTCTTGCAACATGTTTAGCTATCACAGATATTATACTTAGCTTTTTTGGCTTCTGATCGCAAAAGCAGCCAAACTTTGGAGGCTTAGATTAGCGAGCAAGGTTCTGGCAGATCACACCGGTCCTCACAGATCCGCAAAAAAGTGCATAGGAATCGATAGGCGGAATCAAAATTTTAATTTGACAACAAGTATCCGATTCCTGACCTTAAGTATCCGATTCTGGAATTGGAATCGTTTTTTGATTCCCAACCCTAACGGAGCATAAACTAGGCTAAAAGAGCTTAAATTAGTCTAACGGAGCATAAACTAGGCTAAAAGAGCTTAAACTAAGCTAAAAGAGCTTAAATTAGTCTAATGGAGCATAAAATAGTCTAAAAGAGCTTAAACTAGTCTGAAAGAGCTTAAATTAGTCTAATGGAGCATAAAATAGTCTAAAAGAGCTTAAACTAGTCTAAAAGGCCTTGAATTCAACTTAAAAGATAAAACTAGTCTAAAAGAACTTAAACTAGTCTGAAAGAGCTTAAACTAGTTTGAAAGAGCTTAAATTAGACTAACGGAGCATATACTAGTCTAAAAGAGCTTAAAACTAGTCTAATGGAGCATGAACTAGTCTAAAAGAGCTTAAATTAGTCTAAAAGAGCTTAAACTAGTCTAAAAAGCACAAACATAAGTCTAAAGAGCTTTAGTCAGAAAGAGCTTAACTATTAGTAAACCAACGGAGCATAAACTAGGCTAAAATAGCTTAAACTAGTCTAATGGAGCATAAACTAGTCTAAAAGAGCTTAAATTAGTCTAAACGAGCTTAAACTAGTCTAATGGAGCATAAACTAGCCTAAAAGAGCTTAAAGTACTGTGAAAGCTCACTGTGAGTACTGAGGAGTGAAACAGTGAGCTGATGTGAGGGTCCTGGCGGTTTCTGGAAAGCAGGTCAGTTGAGAACAGAAGAAGGACTCACAGGTTTTTCAGAGGAAGAGGAGGAAAGGTCCCAGCGCGAACCTCCATAATATTGTTGTTGCTAAGGTCCAGCGTCTCCAGAGCAACCAGCAAACTGAGCCGCTCTGCCGAGATCCTCGAGATCCTGTTGTTTGCTCTGAAAACACAAGCAGAGGCATTTAGAAAGCAGATGTTAGCGCACAGGTGAAGAGCGTCGCTGCACGCCTCACAACTCCGCTCAAGACAGCCGTTGGGTTCAGAAGTGTGTTATTTGGTTAATAAGGTAATTACTAACAAGGTATTTAAACAAAAAATACTCCTACCAATTACGCGGATAATGAAGCCTATTCCCACAGTGAAAGCGCCGCTGACGAGCCCAGCAATTTCCCCGAGCTGCACGCCTCCTAAATTGCAGGAGCTGCTTGTGTTAGAAACACGGAGGGCACAGAGCCGCCTTTGTGTGTCGGACGCGCTGAAAACATTCCCTGGAATCGCAGGTCTAAACCTTCAGGCAGTCACACACACTCGGCCTGAGTTTATATGGCTGAAATTGAGCGTAACTCAACATAAACATGCGACAGACGTCATAAGAGAGGACAACTGACGACACGGCACATGTGTGTTATCATAAACGCTCACGAAGAAGCTTCATTACTCATGAGATTAATTTAAATCTGTGCAGATAAACATGCTGTAAGACATCACAACCTTTTCAAGATACAGTAACTTACAAATATATATATATATATATATATATAAAAACAAAGAGCTTAAACTAGTCTAAAAGAGCTTAAACTAGTCAAACGGAGCATAAACTAGTCTAAAAAAGATTAAACTAGACTAATGAAGATAAACTAGTCTAAAAGAGCTTAAACTAGTCTAACGGAGCATAAACTAATCTAATAAAAGATTAAACTAGACTAATGGAGATAAACTAGTCTAAAAGAGCTTAAACTAGTCAAACAGAGCATAAACTAGTCTAAAAAAAGATTAAACTAGACTAATGAAGATAAACTAGTCTAAAAGAGCTTAAACTAGTCTAACGGAGCATAAACTAATCTAATAAAAGATTAAACTAGACTAATGGAGATAAAATAGTCTAAAAGAGCAAAAACTAGTCAAACGGTGCTAAACTAGTCTAAAAAAAGATTAAACTAAACTAATGGAGATAAACTAGTCTAAAAGAGCTTAAACTAGTCTAAAAGAGCATAAACTAATCTAAAATTAGATTAAACTAGTCTAATGGAGATAAACTAGTCTTAAATAGCTTAAACTAATCTAAAATTAGATTAAACTAGTCTAATGGAGCATAAACTAGTCTAAAAGCGCTTAAACTAGTCTAAAGGAGCATAAACTAGTCTAAAAGACCTTAAATTAACCTAAAATGAGTTTAAACTATTCTAATGGAGCATAAACTAGTCTAAAAGAGCTTAACTAGTCTGAAAGCTTAGATATATTTCACATCAAATTTCCAAAGTAATGTAGAAACAACATGAAGACTGTTTATTTAAAACTAGTCTTAAACTAGTCTAAAAGAGCATAGACTAGTCTACAATTAGCTTCAACTAGTCTAACGGAGCATAAACTAGTCTAAAAGACCTTAAACTAACCTAAAATGAACTTAAACTATACTAACGGAGCATAAACTAGTCTAAAAGAGCTTAACTAGTCTGAAAGCTTAGATATACTTCACATCAAATTTCCAAAGTAATATAGAAACAACATGAAGACTGTATATTTAAAATATATTTTAATGCCATATTTTAATTATTTGATTAATTACATTTTATATATTTGTTTAATTATAAAAAAGTAAATATAGCCATGCAACATTACAATAAAATGTGTTCTATCATTTTTAATAGCCCTAAGCTGTTGCGAAATACTAAATTATTTTACTATAAATTATTATAAGGGTTAATTTAACTAAACTTAATTTGAACATTCGTGAAACACACGTATGCCTGACGCTTCTGTTTCTCATCTTCAGCTCAAGGCAGAAATCTGATCCTCTAATATTCCTTGTTCTCGTTTAAGAAAAGCTCACGGGGAAAAACAAACACCTTTCAAAAAAATCAAGGCATTTAATGGTTGTGTTGAGCGGCGCACAGAGGCATGATGGGAAGTTTGTGCTTTTGTGAAGTGAAGGGGGAATGAGTCAAAGGTGTTGAGAGAGTGAGACAGATAAGACACGGGACGTGTCGGAGCAGATCCCCTGGAGACAGACGTGTGAATGCAGCATCCGATGCAAAACAAGGAAGCCGATAGGAATGTCGAGCCGCTCATTTATGAACAGTCAGAGTCTCAGTCCATTAAAAAAGTTTAGTTGTTTTTTTTATTAAAAAAATTTAGGTTGTTCCTCAGATTGAAAAAACAAGCAACAAAGACATGTTTGCATGAGGAATATCAGTCTCAATTCTAGTTTCTGTTTATTACCTCAGCGTAATTCCTCACGAACAGCCATAAAATAACCAGGCACACTCTCTGTGTGTCTTCAACATCTGCTGAGAGAGAGTGTGTGTGTGTGTGTGCGTGAGTATGTGAGAGAGAGTGTGTGTGTGTGTGTGTGTGTGTGAGTATGTGAGAGAGAGTGTGTGTGTGTGTGTGCGTATGTGGAGAGAGTGTGTGTGTGTGTGTGTGAGTATGTGAGAGAGAGAGAGTGTGTGTGTGTGTGTGCGTGAGTATGTGAGAGAGAGAGTGTGTGTGTGCGTGAGTATGTGAGAGAGAGAGTGTGTGTGTGTGTGAGTATGTGAGAGAGAGAGTGTGTGTGTGTGTGTGTGTGTGTGTGTGTGTGTGTGTGAGTATGTGAGAGAGAGAGTGTGTGTGTGTGTGTGTGTGTGTGTGTGTGTGTGTGTGCGTATGTGAGAGAGAGAGTGCGTTTGTGTGTGTGAGTATGTGAGAGAGAGAGAGAGAGTGTGTGTGTGTGAGTATGTGAGAGAGAGAGAGTGTGTGTGTGTGTGTGTGTGTGTGTGTGTGTGTGTGTGTGTGAGAGAGAGAGTGTGTGTGTGTGTGTGTGTGTGTGTGTGTGTGTATGTGAGAGAGAGAGAGTGTGTGTGTGTGTGTGTGTGTGTCTTCAACATCTGCTGAGAGAGTGTGTGTGAGTGTGTGTGTGTGAGAGAGAGAGAGTGTGTGTGTGTGTGTGTGCGCGTGTGCGCGTGAGTGTGTGTGTGTGTGTGTGTGTGTGTCTTCAACATCTGCTGAGAGTGTGTGTGTGTGTGCGTGCGTGTGCGCATGAGTGTGTGTGTGTGTGTGTGTGTGTCTTCAACATCTGCTGAGAGTGTGTGTGTGTGTGTGTGCGTGCGTGCGTGTGCGTGTGCGCGTGTGTGTGTGTGTCTTCAACATATGCTGAGAGTGTGTGTGTGTGTGTGTGTGTGTGTCTTGAGAGAGAGTGTGTGTGTGTGTGTGTGTGTGTGTGTGTGCGCATGTGTGTGTTTTACCTCTCCCTCCTCCTCCGTTCAGACAAACAAGTGGCTCATTGTGTCCTACTGCCGCACACCTCAAATTTGTTCAACCAATTTTCGACAAATAAGGTTGTTACTCCTGTAGTTTAATCACTCAAAACAGAACATGGTTTTTTAGCACCGCGAGCTCAACGACAAACATGCGTGAGTGTTATATATATGACACGTTATATGAAAAAAGCTCATGGTGGGATTATTTCCACATAAAGCGAATGTTATGAGTTACTAGACGCTCGCTGAATTTCACAACGCAGACACTTTCCATACCGCCTGTGTGTGTGTGTGTGTGTGTGTGCGCATGTGTGTGTGAGTGTGTGTGTGTGTGTGTGTTTCTGGCAGATGAGACTAAAGGGAGAAAAGTGAAGTTGGCTCTGAGATGAGCAGAGAAGAGCTCACACATGTCTGAAACACATTAACTAAATTTCAACATATTTTCCTCATGCGGTAAAGATCCTGCTGCAGATCGTTAATGAGCGAACGAACCACATAATTTCACACCAGCACTGCACTTTATAATAGGGCTGTCAAAATGGATGGAAAACTAAATTAGAATTTTGTACTTAAATATTATCAATATTCAAATTTAAAAGGCATAATATCAGTTGGGGGGGGGGGGGCTTTTGGCTTCTCTCTTGAGGGTGCATCGAGCAAAATATTATTAATGCACGTTTATTGAAAGCAATAAGACAACACGACTATCTTTGAAAAAAACTGCATAATGTTTGCAATAATGTTTATAAGCCATTTATAATTAATTAAGTTGCTTAAACAATTAGAAACAAAGCCGCATCATGCATTTTTGTATATTTAATAAAAAGGACCCAAAAACCAATCACAAAGAGTACTTTTCTATTTAAAAACATGAGACGCAGTGGGATGGGGAAAACACCGCCGTTGTCACGGTACACGGGGATCCAGGAACGAGGAGACGAGGATTCTGACAAACGAGGTATTTAATGAGAGACAAACGGAGGAGAGACAGGAACACAGGTAAGGACATCTACGGCTTGGACACATGACATTAACAATAATCCACAGTGTGTGTGTGTGTGTGTGTGTGTGCGGTAACATTGGGTAGTGTGTGTGTGAACAGACTTATATAGGGAGACATAACTGGAGACACCTGGGACATAATCAAGACAAGGCTGACACTGACTGAACTAATAATGACTGGGAAACAGGAAGGACCATATAAGGGTGAGGAGACAAAGGCAGAGGAAGACAAAGTCTGACATTACCCCCCCCTTCCAATAGGCGCGTCCCGCGCCGTACGACATCGAAAGGGGAGGGGGGGTGGGCACTCTGGAGGCCTCAAGGACCTGGAGACCGGACAGGTGACCTCCAGGGCGGTGCCCGTTCCGGGACCCACGGCGGATCCGGGGACTCAGGCGGCCACGGCGGATCAGGCGGCCATGGCGGATCCGGGGATTCCGGCGGCCATGGCGGATCCGGGGATTCCGGCGGCCACGGCGGATCAGGCGGCCATGGCGGATCCGGGGATTCCGGCGGCCATGGCGGATCCGGGGATTCCGGCGGCCACAGCGGATCAGGCGGCCATGGCGGATCCGGGGATTCCGGCGGCCATGGCGGATCCGGGGATTCCGGCGGCCACGGCGGATCAGGCGGCCACGGAGGGTCCGGGAACTGAGGAGGCCATGACGGAGCGGGGTGCTCGGGCGGCCATGGAGGAGCGGGGTGCTCGGGTGGCCATGGAGGGTAGCCCCCCCCCAAAATTTTCTTGGGGAAGCTCCCCATCCCAGGGGGGCGCTCAGGAGCCGTGGAAGGCGAGCTGGACAGGGCCAGCGGAGGGAAAAGTGAGCTGGACGGGACCAGCGGAGGCCCAGGTGAGCTGGACGGGACCAGCGTGGGCCAAGGTGAGCTGGACGGGACCAGCGGAGGCAATGGTGAGCTGGACGGGACCAGCGGAGGCCCAGGTGAGCTGGACGGGACCAGCGTGGGCCAAGGTGAGCTGGACGGGACCAGCGGAGGCAATGGTGAGCTGGACGGGACCAGCGGAGGCCCAGGTGAGCTGGACGGAACCAGCGTAGGCCAAGGTGAGCGCTCGGGTGCCGCTGACTCTCGGGGGCGCTCTGAAGAGCTGGACGGAACCAGCGGGGAAATTGGAGCGCACTTACGAGGAGCCGGCACTGGAGGGCGCTGTCGAGGTGCAGGCACTGGAGGGCACTGGCGTGGTGCAGGCACTGGAGGGCACTGGCGTGGTGCAGGCACTGGAGGGCACTGGCGTGGTGCAGGCACTGGAGGGCACTGGCGTGGTGCAGGCACTGGAGGGCACTGGCGTGGTGCAGGCACTGGAGGGCACTGGCGTGGTGCAGGCACTGGAGGGCGCTGGCGAGGTGCAGGCACTGGAGGGCGCTGGCGTGGTGCAGGCACTGGAGGGCGCTGGCGAGGTGCAGGCACTGGAGGGCACTGGCGTGGTGCAGGCACTGGAGGGCGCTGTCGAGGTGCAGGCACTGGAGGGCGCTGTCGAGGTGCAGGCACTGGAGGGCACTGGCGTGGTGCAGGCACTGGAGGGCACTGGCGTGGTGCAGGCACTGGAGGGCACTGGCGTGGTGCAGGCACTGGAGGGCACTGGCGTGGTGCAGGCACTGGAGGGCACTGGCGAGGTGCAGGCACTGGAGGGCACTGGCGAGGTGCAGGCACTGGAGGGCGCAGCCTCGGAGCAGGCACTGGAGGGCGCAGTCTCGGAGCAGGCACCGGAGGGCGCTGTCGGGGAGCAGCCACTGGATCTCGGCGGCGCTCGGGAAGCGCGGGCTCGCGGCGGCGCTCGGGAAGCGCGGGCTCTCGGCGGCGCTCGGGAAGCGCGGGCTCGCGGCGGCGCTCGGGAAGCGCGGGCTCGCGGCGGCGCTCGGGAAGCGCGGGCTCGCGGCGGCGCTCGGGAACCAGCCGAGACGAAGACGAGCTGGGCGGCACCAGCGAAGAAGAGCTGGGCAGAACCAGCGAAGAAGAGCTCCGCAGGACCAGCGGAGACGAAGAAGAGCTGAACGGGGCCACCGGAGACACTCGTGGGCTGGTTTCGACTCGGGACCGGTAACTTCCCAGACACCGGTAGATCCCCTCTCTCCAACACAATCCTGTGGTGTCTGGGAGATCCATAGGGCGCTGGTAATTTGCCCCGAGCCGAAACAGATGGAGGATTGCCGCGTCGTGGAGCTCCGTCACCGCGGCGAGCTTGCAGAATTCTCCGGCGAACTCCATGAAGGAGAGATTCCGCCGGCTAAGGGCGAGGACGCAGGCGGCGAACTCCATCGCCGTGAAGGAAGATGAGTAGCTCTTGTATGGTGGATTATTCTGTCACGGTACACGGGGATCCAGGAACGAGGAGACGAGGATTCTGACAAACGAGGTATTTAATGAGAGACAAACGGAGGAGAGACAGGAACACAGGTAAGGACATCTACGGCTTGGACACATGACATTAACAATAATCCACAGGTAACATTGGGTAGAACAGACTTATATAGGGAGACATAACTGGAGACACCTGGGACATAATCAAGACAAGGCTGACACTGA
>CM049865.1:445100-450100 GCA_027474115.1 Schizopygopsis malacanthus | reverse complement strand
CTATCCAATAACCCATCTATCCATCTCTATCTATCAACTATCTATCCAACTACCCATCAATCCATCTCTATCTATCAGCTATCTATCCAACTACCCATCTATCCATCTCTATCTATCCAACTACCCATCAATCCATCTCTATCTATCAGCTATCTATCCAATAACCCATCTATCCATCTCTATCTATCAACTATCTATCCAACTACCCATCTCTATCTATCAGCTATCTATCCAACTACCCATCTATCCATCTCTATCTATCAGCTATCTATCCAATAACCCATATATCCATCTCTATCTATCAACTATCTATCCAACTACCCATCTCTATCTATCAGCTATCTATCCAACTACCCATCTCTATCTATCAGCTATCTATCCAATAACCCATATATCCATCTCTATCTATCAACTATCTATCCAACTACCCATCTCTATCTATCAGCTATCTATCCAATAACCCATCTATCCATCTCTATCTATCAACTATCTATCCAACTACCCATCTCTATCTATCAGCTATCTATCCAACTACCCATCTATCCATCTCTATCTATCAACTATCCATCCAATAACCCATCTACCCAACTATCCCCCAAACAGTCTTTCAGCGAATAGTTCTTAAAATAACATTTTTTATCTTTAATAATGGAAAGAATATTTTTGCACTATAAAGAAAGATTTTATGGATGTTACAAATGTTTTGAACAATGCCGGTAAGCAAACCGTTCATGGTAGCCATTGACTTCCATAGTATTTTTTCCCATACTGTTCGGTTACCAGCATTATTCAAAATATCTGCGTTTGTGTTCATCAGAAACTCATACAGGTTTGGAGTAAATGATGACAAAATGAAATACCCCCTTTAATGGATGCCAATAAAGTTACATTTAATTTATTTGTAATTGTCTGCTATTTAGATTTTATTGAAATACTACTTTTAACAGCAAAATCATTTTGTGAATGCATGTCTTTAACTACACACCATCATAAACATCCACTCAGGATCTCCATTTGTTGGAGACAGACTCTCAGAGATCAGGTCTAAAGTAATTTGGAGCGTTTCAGGCCGTGTTGATGTTTCGGGAATCAGTCAGCTGAAGGATCTGGAGCGGCGCGTGAAGCTGCCAGACGCCTCCGCGGCTCTCGACCCCCATCTGGACTCCATCAGCTCAAACGGCCGCGGGGAAAGTAACGCCTGCTAATCTACTCGCAATGCAGGGAAAGTGAGCGCCGCCTTTGATTTCCAATCCACAGTTTGAGGAGTTTCTGGCTCTGGACGGGCGTTTTACTGGAATCTCTCAGAGGTGGAGCGTTCACAGCCGTCCACTGCATACAACAACATCACCAGCCTTTGTTTCTGGTGCATATTTGGGTTTTTTATCATCAATTTAAGCATGAAAAAATCTTTTTATTCCATTGAAGCTAAACACAGTTTAATTCCTACACTGAATATGTAAACATGAAGCTGAATGTAACAGGATTTCTGTGTAAAATCTGATTAATGAACTACATTTCTGACTGATTTACACAGAAATAAATCAATTTGGTGATTCGTGAATGAGACTCGTCATAATCAACATTAAGTGCTTTACAGAGATAAACCTGTCTTTCCCTTGCACACAAACACATTGAGATATCACACTCTCTCTGTTATGATAAGATAGACGCTTCAGACTCATGTTCAGTTTGTTAACACTCCAGTTTATCACACTTCACATGTTCTCCGAGTCGCTCCACTGTCTGCTGTACCCAGACACACACATTCTCAGTGTGAGTCTGTGCTTAATATCTGTGTTAGTTTGATGACTGGTTTCAATACGACAACTGTTTTTGAAAAAATGTCCATGGTAATACTTACTACAATGCTATAGGCAAGATACATTTCCAGACAGACAGACAGAAACAGACAGAGACAGACAGACAGACCGACAGAGAGACGGACAGACAGACAGACTGACAGAGACAGACAGACAGAGAGACAGACAGACAGACAGACATACAGAGAGACGGACAGACAGACATACCGAGAGACGGACAGACAGAGAGACGGACAGACAGACATACAGAGAGACGGACAGACAGAGAGACGGACAGACAGACAGACTGACAGACAGAGAGATGGACAGACAGAGAGACGGACAGACAGACAGACACAGACAGTCAGAGACAGTCAGACAGACAGAGAGACAGACAGACAGACATACAGAGAGACGGACAGACAGAGAGACGGACAGACAGACAGACACAGACAGTCAGAGACAGACAGACACAGACAGACAGACACAGACAGACCGACAGATAGACAGAGACAGAAACAGACAGACAGATACAGACAGACAGACACAGACAGACCGACATACAGACACAGACAGACACAGATAGACACAGACAGACAGACAGACACAGACAGACCGACATACAGACACAGACAGACAGAGACAGATAGACACAGACAGACAGACAGACAGAGAGACAGACAGACAGAGAGACAGACAGACAGACAGACAGACAGACATAAACAAACAGACACAGACAGACAGAAACAGACAGACATAAACAAACACACACAAACAGACAGACAGAGACAGACAGACAGAGAGAGAGAGAGACAGACAGACAGAGAGACAGACAGACAGACAGACATAAACAAACAGACAGACACAGACAGACAGAAACAGACAGACATAAACAAACACACACAAACAGACAGAGACAGACAGACAGACTCCAACAAAAATGATTTCCAAAAAATACTAATAAATAAAATAACTTCAGACAAGATACATGTCCAAAAATGAAAATAAATAATTACCAAAAAATAAGTTAAAGTCCAAAAAAATTATAAACTGACAAAATAAATAAAGATACAAAAAACACATGGTACATTTTGGTAATCCTGCCATTAAATACATTTGTAACATGTTTTTTCCACTTCTATTAATACTGACTGGTCAATTTTCCAGTGTGAACTTCACTGAGTAAAAGGTGTGCATGGGTTGAGAGTTACTACGAAACTGCTGCCGTCTCAAACTCTCCACGGCACTGAAAAACCCTCGGCTCTTTCCAGATGTAAATCATGAACAGCTTTTTTCCTCCGATTTTTCCATTCTGGCAGCGAGAGCCCTTCACAGCCAAAAACTCCAGGCCTCCATTTCTCCCTCCCTCTCTCTCTCTCTACACATGGACTCCTAATGGCTTCCATCTCTGGTTGGATTTAGCTGCTAATTCAGCAGAAATAATGGGCCTGGGGAAAACAAAAGCTCAGGCAGTTTAATGCGTGAACGTGCTGCAGAGCTGCTCATAAATTAGCATCACCTCCTGAACCCTTGGAAGCCCCGAGGACTCTCGTTCTCCTACAAACCAACATCTCGACGGAGCTGGAGTCTCTTACAATTCACTCTTAGTGAATGCAATGCAACCGAACTGAACAAGAACGAATGCCATTGTAACTTGCATGAAGAGAGAAGTGCGAAAGCAAAGTGTTTGTTATTTATGAATAGAAT
This sequence comes from Schizopygopsis malacanthus, assembly GCA_027474115.1. Classification (NCBI taxonomy): domain Eukaryota; kingdom Metazoa; phylum Chordata; class Actinopteri; order Cypriniformes; family Cyprinidae; genus Schizopygopsis; species Schizopygopsis malacanthus. The sequence goes on along the minus strand of CM049865.1, from coordinate 446,594 downwards.
AACATATGCAAATGAAGTCCTGTGAGCCCCTATTGACAGAACAACAAAACACCGATTCATGTGCTAAACCTTCCTGCTGGATTCAGTTCTTACAGCTAAAACTGGGCATGCAATGACAATAAATGTGCATTTTGATGCAAAAATTGCTAGTAAATTTCACAAAGAAATAGCAAGCAGCATTAATTTAACATGAGATTTTGAAGTAAAAAACTTGGTTATATTTACAACTGACAAATATTTTTTACAGTATTTTGACATAACTAACACTTATTAATTTAGGCAAATTATGACATTTTATTTATGGTATTTTCTTTGTTGGAAACTATGTTATTTTGTGTGTGTTCTCATTATTTGCTGCTCAAAATATGATTTAATTTCTCTTTCTATAAAGATATTGTCTTTTTCAACACGAATAAACTTGGAGTTTAAAAGCAATGTCAAGTAACGTAACACATTCATTAACCATGAAGAAGCAAAACACCAATAATCTTCATTTAACGTACAACTTTTGACAATGACTGTCACTTGTTTTATTTTTAATCAGTAAATCAATTTGTTTACATAATACGAATTCATCTGATTTTCAACACAGGATATATTCCAACATTGGCATTTAAAAATTTTGATTTTGTTTATATTTAGGGCCTTTAAACTGAACACACACACACACATACAAAACAAAGCTAAATTAATAACTCAACATAGTGTTTTTGCTACCCCTGTCACTGTATGTATCATATTTATACACGGAGCACGTTTATATTTATACGTTGAGTCGTGTTTGTTTTGCTTGTTTTTCAGTACAAACGCTTTAGTTATTTATAAACTGAACCTACTGTTATGATATTCTACGCTGTATGTTTTTTCCTCATATTTAACTGCAGCAGAATCTATGAAAGCGAATGTGTTGCTGGTGTTTTGAGAGACACACAAAGAAAGGAGCTGAGGTAAAATAACGTTACTCACAGACGCGTGATCCGCGCGGGCAGCCGCTCCACGATCCTGCCGTGTTTTAATCCACTACAGTCCGCTACAAATCCCGTACACGAGCACGCAGACGGACACGGCTCCGGTTCCGATCGACCCGAGCCTCCGTTCATCGCGTTATATCCCGTAACGTGAAACACGAGCAGCGCGAAGCTCACAGCGCGAGCGGGCTGCGGCATTTTCATCCAGAGAAGGAAAACTAATAAAAAGTTGACGAAATCAATCCGTAGAAGTTTTAATTCCGCACGAATGTGGAAGAGGGGAAGGTTATTGGGAGGTCCGCGTCAACTAAATCTCTTTCCGCGTTTAATATCATGCAGATATCAGCGCCACAGCACTCGCTCCATCTCTGAGAAACTTTTTCCAGCGCGCTGGAATCAGAGCAGCATTCCGCGGCGCGCGCTCCCGTGCGCGGAGACATCCGGAGACAGCCGAAGATTGCCGAAGGCCACAGCGCGAGGGATTCTGGGTACTGTAGTGCAGAGAGACGAATACGGGTGCGCTCAA
>CM049865.1:435100-440100 GCA_027474115.1 Schizopygopsis malacanthus | reverse complement strand
TAATAATAATAATAATAATAATAATAATCTTTTAGACTAGTTTAAGCTCTTTTAGACTAGTTTAAGGTCTTTTAGACTAGTTTATGCTCCATTAGACTAGTTTATGCTCTGTTAGAATAGTTTAAGATCTTTTAGACTAGTTTATGTGCCATTAGACTAGTTTAATCTAATTTCAGATTAGTTTATGCTCTGTTAGACTAGTTTAAGCTCTTTTGGACTAGTTTATCGCCATTAGACTAGTTTATGCTCCATTAGACTAGTTTATGCTCTGTTAGACTAGTTTATGCTCTGTTAGACTAGTTTAAGCCAATTGTAGACTAGTCTATGCTCTTTTAGACTAGTTTAATAATAATAATAATCTTTTAGACTAGTTTAAGCTCTTCTAGACTAGTTTAAGGTCTTTTAGACTAGTTTATGCTCCATTAGACTAGTTTATGCTCTGTTAGACTAGTTTAAGATCTTTTAGACTAGTTTATGCGCCATTAGACTAGTTTAATCTAATTTCAGATTAGTTTATGCTCCGTTGGACTAGTTTAAGCTAATTGTAGACTAGTCTAAGCTCTTTTAGACTAGTTTATGATCCTTTAGACTAGTTTATGCTCCTTTAGACTAGTTTATGCTCCGTTCGACTAGTTTAGGCTAATTTTAGACTAGACTATGCTCTTTTAGACTAGTTTAAGGTCTTTTAGACTAGTTTATGCTCCATTAGACTAGTTTATGCTCTGTTAGACTAGTTTAAGGTCTTTTAGACTAGTTTATGCTCCATTAGACTAGTTTATGCTCTGTTAGACTAGTTTAAGCCAATTGTAGACTAGTCTATGCTCTTTTAGACTAGTTTATGCTCCTTTAGACTAGTTTATGCTCCTTTAGACTAGTTTATGCTCCGTTCGACTAGTTTAGGCTAATTTTAGACTAGACTATGCCCTTTTAGACTAGTTTAAGGTATTTTAGACTAGTTTATGCTCCATTAGACTAGTTTATGCTCTGTTAGACTAGTTTAAGCCAATTGTAGACTAGTCTATGCTCTTTTAGACTAGTTTAAGCTCTTTTAGACTAGTTTAAAGTCTTTTAGACTAGTTTATGCTCCATTAGACTAGTTTATGCTCTGTTAGACTAGTTTAAGCCAATTGTAGACTAGTCTATGCTCTTTTAGACTAGTTTAAGGTCTTTTAGACTAGTTTATCGCCATTAGACTAGTTTAATCTAATTTTAATGTTATTTATATAAATGTAATGAACTACTTAAAATTAATATTTGTAAACATTTCACCGTCGTTTTTTAATTCATTCACAATGTGTCACGGGATTGTAGTTCTTTCCTTTAATTGATTTTCATTGAGTTTGTAATGTTGTGATTCTCCTCGAAGCTCACTGGTCTGGTTCATGACTTATAACGCTTTTAACAAGGACCTTTTAAAAACCCTATATGGGAAAATGAATTGGAAAATTATATTGTTGAATAGGCTCAATGACGCCACCTGGAGGCAATGAAAATATTAAACTCTAGAATATTAAACAATGCGTGTCTCATGATTTAAAGAGAGAGGGTATGAATATATCTTTATATAAAGTAGGATATCTAAGTGTCCACATACATACTGTACAACTCATGTTAAGCGATATATATAGAGAGAGAGAAAGAGAAAGAGAGAGAGAGAGAGAGAGAGAGAGAGAGAGAGAGAGAGAGAGAGAGAAGAGAGAGAGAGAGAGAGCGAGAGAGAGAGAGAGAGAGAGAGAGAGAGACAGAGAGAGAGAGAGAGAGAGAGAGAGAGAGAGAGAGAGAGGGGAGAGAGAGAGAAAGAGAGAGAGAGAGAGAGAGAGAGAGAGAGAGAGAGAGAGAGAGAGAGAGAGAGAGAGAGAGAGAGAGAGAGAGAGAGAGAGAGAGAGAGAGAGAGTGAGAGAGCAAACCTCAGAATATAGAGAAGAATCTGTTCTGAGACCTGTAACTCGTAAACAGATCCTGGAATTATGTGTTCATGTCGGGTTTGGGTTTGCCATTAGTGGTGAATATTTGAAGATATATTCCATAACTGAATATTTATGCAGCGGTGTTTGTTTGGATGTCTAATTTGAGCACAAGACCCAACGTTACGTCAATGCTTCTCAGCACAGCAGCTAACACAGTAAACTTCATGAATGATGCATAAACAACATTCACGTTTTGAGAACATTTAAAAGTCAGAAAACATATTATTTAATAGTTCATAACTATGGATTCTTATTGAGATACTGTAAATGCACAATTAATAATTGCTTGATTTATTGATAATAAATAATAAATAAGCCACACTGCTTCAGACAGCCGTTAGTTAGCTAACATCATTCATCTGATGCACCGCTGACAATATGTACCAAAGAAACATTAATAATATTAAAACACACAGATGAGGTTTAACCCACACACACTCATACTCTCTCTCTCACACACACACACACACACACACACACACACACACACACACACACACACTCATACTCTCTCTCTCACACACACACACACACACACACACACTCATACTCTCTCTCTCTCACACACACACACACACACACACACACTCATACTCTCTCTCTCACACACACACACACACTCTCTCTCTCTCTCTCTCTCTCTCTCTCTCTCTCTCTCTCTCTCTCTCTCTGAGGAAGTGGGTCTCTCTCTCTCTCTCTCTCTCTCTCTCTCTCTCTCTCTCTCTCTCTCTCTCTCTCTCTCTCTCTCTCTCTCTCTCTCTCTCTCTGAGGAAGTGGGTCTCTCTCTCTCTCTCTCTCAGAGGAAGTGGGTGTCTCTCACACATTCAGCAGTTCATGTTAAACATGCGACCAGGAAAGAAGCACTAAAACTCATCTGAACACACATCGAGGGCTTCAGAAGAACTGAATCTAGTAACAGCAGAGAATCATTGAATGCGAGAGAAGAATGAAGATCGTCTGGACTTTCACTCTGCTGATGATTCCTGGTAAGAGTCTGAACTCACAGTAAATCACTAAAAACAGCAAAGAGACTTTCACTTCAGTTATTTTTCTTCAACTGATTTTGAAATGTCAAATAAATACATTATTGTTGTTAAGATGCTGGTTTGTTGTAGGTGTGTTGAGCTCCATCAGTGTGACTGGATATTCAGGAGGAGGAGTCAGCATCAGGTGCAGATATAATGAAGGATATACAGACAATGCAAAGTATTTTTGTAAAGGACTGAAGTCAAAGTGCACAGTCCAAATCGAGACTAATACTAAAAACAAACGGGTTGACTCTGAAAGATTCTCTCTGTATGACAACACAACAGCAGCAGTTTTCACTGTGATCATCAGAGATCTGAGTGAACAGGATTCTGGGACGTACCGGTGTGGATCTGATATCCCTTGGGATGAAGATCCATACACTGAAGTGAAGCTGAACGTTATAACAGGTGAGTAACTGAGACTCTCAAACCCATGATGATCATCAACATCACCACACTGTGTGTGTGTGTGTGTGTGTGTGTGTGTGTGTGTGTGTGTGTGTGTGTGTGAGAGAGAGAGAGAGAGAGAGAGAGAGTGTGTGTGTGTGTGTGTGTGTGTGTGAGAGAGAGAGAGAGTGTGTGTGTGTGTGTGTGTGTGTGTGCTTGTGTGTGTGTAAGTGAGAGAGAGAGAGAGAGAGAGTGTGTGTAAGTGAGAGAGCGAGAGAGTGTGTGTGTGTGTGTGTGTGTGTGTGTGTGTGTGTGTGTGTGTGTAAGTGAGAGAGCGAGAGAGTGTGTGTGTGTGTGTGTGTGTGTGTGTGTGTGTGTGTGTGTGTGTTGTGTGTGTGTGTGTGTGTAAGTGAGAGAGCGAGAGAGTGTGTGTGTGTGTGTGTGTGTGTGTGTGTGTGTGTGTGTGTGTGTGTGTGTGTGTGTGTGTGTGTGTGTGTGTGTGTGTGTGTGTGTGTGTGTGTGTGTGTGTGTGGATCTCACCATGTCAGTAAAAGAAGATGAAGTGTCATGTTTTTATATGAATAATGATGAAGAACATCACTGATGAGTTTGTGTTCAACAGGTCAAGAGATCGGTGCTTTGAGAGGATATTCAGGAGGAAACGTCATTATAAACTACAAATATAAGACGCTAGAAGCAAATCCTTTGATAGCTGTCTGTAAAACTGGAGAACATCAGTGTTTTCCTCTAATAAACACTGACAGAGCAGCAGAATGGACACATGTTGGTCGATTCTCTGTTCATGACGACAGATCTGCTCGTCTCTTACGTGTGTTTATCAGAGAACTGAATGTGAATGATTCTGGAGAATATACGATTATAGTCAGAGTTTCTGAAGACTACAGTTTCTTCTCTGAGTTTCACCTGGACATCAGAGACGGTGAGCTGCTTTCATTCACTCATGCATTTGTTTCTGTGATGAACTGATGAATCTGTGGTTTAATGTGAGCTTGATTTGTCTCTCAAACAGCTGATTGTTGTCAGAAGAGCATCAGTCTATCAGCTGCTGCAGGAGCATCTGTGAACATCAGCTGCAAATACCCACAATCCCACAGTGCTGATGTGAAGTTTGTCTGCAGGAGATCTGGATCTGATCTCTGTGCTGAAGAGACGTCTGTGAAGGAGAGCAGAAGATGGAGCGCTGAGGGACAGATCCAGCTGTATGATGACCGAGAGCAGCAGCTCCTGACGGGAATCATCAGTCATGTGACTCGACAACATTCAGCTGAATACTGGTGTGGAGTTCAGTCTGATCAAGGACACAAGAGCTTCATCACACGAGTCCTCGTCAGCGTTACCGGTACAGGTGACTTTCTCAGAATAATCCATTCAGCAGATCACTGTGTGTCTTGAATCATGTTCCTTGAGTGTGCAAAGAAAGGGATCTAACCCGAACCCGAACTGATTCTGTTCACACAGGTTTACCAGCAGGTTAATTTAAGAAGTTTTGTGTGTTTAACAAAGCAGAACCACAGTTAAAAAGAGGAAGTTTCCTCATAACCCCATCCTGTAGAATAATGTCGCTGTTCTGCTCAATGAGAAACTGCACACAGTGTTT
>CM049865.1:417600-430100 GCA_027474115.1 Schizopygopsis malacanthus | reverse complement strand
TACAGTGTATTGTTGGCTATTGCTATAAATATAGCTGTGCTGCTTATGACTGCTTTTGTGCTCCAAGCTCACGATTAATATTAAGAAAAAAATGTTCTTAGATCAATATTCCCAAAATACCCTTATCACGTCATTTACACGTTTTTTTGTAACCTTTAAATAACGATCTAATCGTGACAAGAACACTGGACAGTTTAACGCTTTATAAACAATGTTTTTATAACCTAAGTTTGTTGGGTTCCCAGCTATAAGAAACATTGGCAGAAGGTTATTAAACAAACTTTCTTCCAGTAACATTAACAATAGAACATACACAGTTCGTAATGTTCTCAAAGTGTTGGCGCAAAAACATTATTCATGGAACGTTTGTCCTGAAACTTTGTAGTTGGATGTTCGTCAGATTTTTTTAAAAGTTACTTTGGTAACAGTTTAGTTTCAGGTGTCCTTGTTACACATGTTACATGTACTTACTATTATAATAACAGTTAATTATGTATAATTACATGCAAGTAACCCAAAGCCAAATCCTAACCATATACATGTAGTTTAGTATTAGTAATTAATATTGCTTAGTACTTAAATGTATAATTACACTGTAACAAGGACACCTTAAAATAAAGTGTAACTGTTTCTTCTTCTAAACATTCAAAAGTAACGTTTTCATATTTAAATGGAACGTTTTTAGAGCTTTTATAAAAACATTCAAAAGTAACGTTTCCAAAATACAAAATGATCAAATGGAATGTTTTTAGAACATTTAAAAAAACATTCAAAAGTAACGTTTCCAAAATACAAAATGATCAAATGGAAAGTTTTTAGAACATTTAAAAAAACATTCAAAAGTAACGTTTCCAAAATACAAAATGATCAAATGGAAAGTTTTTAGAGCTTTTAAAAAAACATTCAAAAGTAACGTTTCCAAAATACAAAATGATCAAATGGAATGTTTTTAGAACATTTAAAAAACATTCAAAAGTTACGTTTCCAAAATACAAAATGATCAAATGGAACGTTTTTAGAACATTTAAAAAAATATTCAAAAGTAATGTTTCTAAAATACAAAATGATCAAATGGAATGTTTTTAGAACATTTAAAAAACATTCAAAAGTAACGTTTCTAAAATACAAAATGATCAAATGGAACGTTTTTAGAACATTTAAAAAAATATTCAAAAGTAACGTTTCCAAAATACAAAATGATCAAATGGAATGTTTTTAGAACATTTAAAAAACATTCAAAAGTAACGTTTCCAAAATACAAAATGATCAAATTGAATGTTTTTAGAACATTTAAAAAACATTCAAAAGTAACGTTTCTAAAATACAAAATGATCAAATGGAACGTTTTTAGAACATTTAAAAAAATATTCAAAAGTAACGTTTCCAAAATACAAAATGATCAAATGGAAAGTTTTTAGAACATTTAAAAAACATTCAAAAGTAACGTTTCCAAAATACAAAATGATCAAATGGAACGTTTTTAGAACATTTAAAAACATTCACAAAAGTAACGTTTCCAAAATACAAAATGATCAAATGGAACGTTTTTAGAACATTTAAAAAACATTCAAAAGTAACGTTTCTAAAATACAAATTGATCAAATGGGACGTTTTTAGAACATTTAAAAAACATTCAAAAGTAACGTTTCCAAAATACAAAATGATCAAATGGAACGTTTTTTGAACATTTAAAAAAATATTCAAAAGTAACGTTTCCAAAATACAAAATGATCAAATGGAATGTTTTTAGAACATTTAAAAAACATTCCAAAGTAACGTTTCCAAAATACAAAATGATCAAATGGAACGTTTTTAGAACATTTAAAAAACATTCCAAAGTAACGTTTCCAAAATACAAAATGATCAAATGGAACGTTTTTAGAGCATTTAAAAAATATTCAAAAGTAACGTTTCCAAAATACAAAATGATCAAATGGAACGTTTTTAGAGCATTTAAAAAACATTCACAAAAGTAACGTTTCCAAAATACAAAATGATCAAATGGAACGTTTTTAGAGCTTTTAAAAAACATTCCAAAGTAACGTTTCCAAAATACAAAATTATCAAATGGAATGTTTTTAGAACATTTAAAAAACATTCAAAAGTAACGTTTCTAAAATACAAAATGATCAAATGGAAAGTTTTTAGAGCATTTAAAAAACATTCAAAAGTAACGTTTCCAAAATACAAAATGATCAAATGGAACGTTTTTAGAACATTTAAAAAACATTCCAAAGTAACGTTTCCAAAATACAAAATGATCAAATGGAAAGTTTTTAGAGCATTTAAAAAACATTCAAAAGTAACGTTTCCAAAATACAAAATGATCAAATGGAACGTTTTTAGAACATTTAAAAAACATTCAAAAGTAACGTTTCCAAAATACAAAATGATCAAATGGAACGTTTTTAGAACATTTTAAAAAACATTCAGAAGTCATGTTTTCAGAACTCGATGGGAAGGTTAGCACCACGTTCTCCAGCGTGTTTATGTTCACTGGGTACAGGCTGGACATTAGCAGACTCCTGCTTTCTTTGTGTTGTGTTGATGAGAAGAATCTAAGACTGCTGAAGTTCAAACATCACGCTGTGCTTTAAAGGAGACGCCCATCCTCTAAACTTTGGGGCTTCATATGGTCAAGTACATTGTTTACGAAGGCGTTTAGGTTTCACTAAGTAGAAACGAGCATGCATTAACACTCGTTAATCTCTGAACATGCTGGAAATTCATGTTTCAGGTGCTGTAATTCCAGCACTGCTATTATTTCCATGAGGAAAGTGATGACAAACGTCTCGGATGATAGCAGAACCCGACACACACCTACATCACACTATTATTAATAGTCTGCGACTGACTTGTTTTCCAGTGAAACATGGTCATAAGAGAACTCATGCCAACTATGACCCTGGAGCACAAAACCAGTCATAAGGGTCAATTTTACTCTATACATCATCTGGAAGCTGAATAAATAATATTTCCATTGATGTATGGTTTGGACAATATTTGAAAATCTGGAATCTGAAGGTGCAAAAAAATCTAAATATTGAGAAAATCATCTTTAAAGTTGTTTAAATTAAGTTCTTAGCAATGCATATTACTAATCAAATATTACGTTTTGATATATTTATGATAGGAAATTTACAAAATATCTTCATGGAACATGATCTTAATATCCTAATGATCTTTAGCATAAAAGAACAATGTATAATTTTGAGCCATACTTAAGACTGCTTTTGTGCTCCAGGGTCACGTATGTATTTTTCTCGCTTTAATCATGAATGAATGCAGTTTTTGTGCAGCGAAGGAGCAAATATACGTCATTTAGGACCAGTAGGTGAAAGGTCACGATTATGACTCGGGGTGAAATAATTAACCCTGTAAACCTGAAGTTAGGTATAATCAACAGAAAGCTTTAAATGGACTCAATAATAAATATAAAGATGGCTCAGTTAGTGTGAAAAAACAGCTCAATCTAGATGAATTTTTGATGCTTGTGATGTAAATCAATGATATCTTTATAACAGTATACATGTAAATATATGTCTCCAATAATATGTCTCAGTAAGATGAGATTGAATTGATCCAAGCATATAATGCAATGCAATCCAATGATGATTAAAAGCTTCTGGAAACAAAGATCCTGATGATCAGATTGTACGTTTGTGAAATTACACTAAAAGAGCTTTTACTGGATATAAAAACTCTAAACTATCAAGTCAACGACAGTTTTGATCATGTATCAGGTACCAGAAGAAAATCTCTTAATGTGAGTTATTGTCTGTGTACGTGTGTGCATTATGTACGTTTCTGTTATGATGTTTCTGAAGTGAAATATCAAACAGAGGTGGAGACGTATGGTTAGTGACCTCCCGCAGCGCTCTCGCTCTCTGACGCTATTGTTTCAGGTCTTTCTATGGGTGGGAAACTCTAGATCTTGTTTATGAACGTGGCCTTCAAACACACACAGATCTTCACAGATCAGCCAGCAGGTCTTTCCTCTGATTCAAACCGGCTTTATGATCAGCTTGATGTTATATCACCGCAGCGATGAATAAATATTGTTGAAGATCAGAGGCTGATGTAATCTAGTGGAGCTCGGATGCTTTAACCAGCGCTGGGCTCCGCCTTTCACTGAAAAACTGCGAGTAAATTTGACAAAACACATTGATGTTATATTTCGAAATTGAAAAACTGAAAAGGTGTTTTCTTGTTCACTGTACTCTAATAATGTTTACAACTTTTTTTACACTACACTGTAAAAAAAAAAGAAAAGTTGAAAGGTTAAGGCGACCAGCTTCAGCAGATTTGTGAGTTTTCTCAACTTTTTGTTGCATAAACCTAAAACAAGTTGAGAAAACTCCAGAATTTGCTTAAACTTTTGTCTTGTTTTACCGTGTATAGTGTAGTATACATTCTTATAAGTGGTGTCACCACTGGTGGTGGTTGAGGAGAGCCCCCCCCATGATTGTAAAGCACTTTGGGTGTACAACAATACACATTAAAGCGCTATATAAATGCATCATTCATTTACATTTATGCATTTAGCAGACGCTTTCATCCAAAGTGACTTACAGAGCATTCAGGCTACACATTTATCAGTATGTGTTCCCTGGGAATTGAACCCACAACCTTTGCGCTGCTAACGCAATGCTCTACCACTGAGCCACATGAACACATTCATTCATAAGGCACAGCTTATATGTTTTTTATATTATACACATGTATCTTATTTAGAAGACAAACACAAAAGGTAGTTTTCCAGAATGTTCTCAGAACGCTCGTGCAAGGTTTTGAACAAACGTTCGTCCGGGAACATTAATGGAATGTTCTTTCAAACTTAGTCTTTAATAATCAGTGTCGGGGAAAGTTACTTTTAAAAGTATTGCGTTACTCTCTAAAAAAGTAACTAATTACGTTACTTAGTTACTTTTTATGGAAAGTAATGCGTTACAATATTGTGTTACTCCCTAAAAAAGTAACTAATTACGTTACTTAGTTACTTTTTATGGAAAGTAATGCGTTACAATATTGTGTTACTCCCTAAAAACGTAACTAATTACGTAACTTAGTTACTTTTTATGGAAAGTGATGCGTTACAATATTGTGTTACTCCCTAAAAAAGTAACTAATTACGTTACTTAGTTACTTTTTATGGAAAGTAATGCGTTACAATATTGTGTTACTCCCTAAAAAAGTAACTAATTACGTTACTTAGTTACTTTTTATGGAAAGTGATGCGTTACAATATTGTGTTACTCCCTAAAAAAGTAACTAATTACGTTACTTAGTTACTTTTTATGGAAAGTAATGCGTTACAATATTGCGTTACTCCCTAAAAAAGTTACTAATTACGTTACTTAGTTACTTTTTATGGAAAGTAATGCGTTACAATATTGCGTTACTCCCTAAAAAGTTACTAATTACGTTACTTAGTAACTTTTTATGGAAAGTAATGCGTTACAATATTGCGTTACTCCCTAAAAAAGTTACTAATTACGTTACTTAGTTACTTTTTATGGAAAGTAATGCGTTACAATATTGCGTTACTCTCTAAAAAAGTAACTAATTGCGTTACTTAGTTACTTTTTATGGAAAGTAATGCGTTACAATATTGCGTTACTCCCTAAAAAAGTTACTAATTACGTTACTTAGTTACTTTTTATGGAAAGTAATGCGTTACAATATTACGTTACTCCCTAAAAAAGTAACTAATTACTTTACTTAGTTACTTTTTATGGAAAGTAATGCGTTACAATATTACGTTACTCCCTAAAAAAGTAACTAATTACTTTACTTAGTTACTTTTTATGGAAAGTAATGCGTTACAATATTGCGTTACTCCCTAAAAAAGTAACTAATTACGTTACTTAGTTACTTTTTATGGAAAGTAATGTGTTACAATATTGCGTTATTCCCTAAAAAAGTAACTAATTACGTTACTTAGTTACTTTTTATGAAAAGTAATGCGTTACAATACTTTTGCGTTACTTTCGCGTTACTTTTTAAATATGAGCAGGGCTTGATTGTTTGTTTATAATACAATAAGTTATATTTATAGCAAATATAAAAACTTTCACACCAAAAAGTGTAATGAATAAACCTCAGACTGAAGGACGAGTAAATCACGTCTGTACAGAAGAACACAGGAGAAGATCAACACTCTTCAGCAATAAAACAACAACGAAGCACAATTGTTAGTTTATCTAAAGTAATTTGTGTTTATTATTATGATGGAACTGATCATCAAAGGTCAGCAGCAAACACATCGGTTCATAAAATGAGATTAGATATATTTGTGTTGTTTAACATATTTAATTATTGCAGGTTTGCGTCATATTCTGAGTTTGTATTTCACTGTTTTAATTCATTTTGATGAATACTGAATCAGTTTTTTGCGAGTGGGATGAATTAATACACATTCATATTTAGTCTAGATTAGATCTACAGTAAGATCATGTTCACGGCGCACTCAGTCAATAAATGGAGAAAAATAACTCAGATATTTTCTAGTAAATTAAAAAGTAATGCGTTACTTTACTAGTTACTTGAAAGAAGTAATATTATTACGTAACTCGCGTTACTTGTAATGCGTTACCCCCCCAACACTGCTGATAACATTATCAAAAACATTTGTAATGTTTCAGAATGTTCAGAGAACACGGAATAATAACGATATTTTTTAGAATGTTCAAACGCAACGTTCACGTAACATTTGAACATTTTAGAGAACATTCAGAAACAAAGCTTTTAGAAATAACTGAAACTAAAATTTGAATTAAATATATATATTTTTATGTTTATGTTTATTTCAGCTACTTGCCAAGGTAACATTTCTCATAAATGTACAATAATAAATCAAATTAATCTAAACAATATAGGGATACATACAATAAAAACTACTTAAAACGCCGGAAACACAACAAAATAATAATTAAAAAAATTGAAATGGAAAATATAAACATAAAAAATGGTTTAAATGATTAATATAAACTATAATAGTGTACTAAAATGACATGTTTCATAAACGTAATAAGAATACAAGTTCTGCTGGGTGTCACTGTGAAGAGTTAATCTCAGTGAAGTGAAGAAACGTGTAAGACGTGATCCAGACTGACTGAATTCTGGGAGTTTTCCAGCGGTTTCGCATGACCCTGGATGTCCTCGGCACAGTCTGTGAGTTTGGAAATATCAAACCAGGACAGACGGAGACACGCATTTTCACAATGCATGGAATATGATTGTGTCTGAATATGCTTTAGGCAGCACAGAAGAGCTCTGAGATCACGTTTGTAATCATTCAGCAGTAACGAGATCTGGCCTAAAGATGAGGAAGGCCATCTCATTAAATATTCATGAGGCAGCACTCACTGCTTCAAGCTGAAGGAGAATATGACCTCAAACCTCTCATAACGTGAGCTCAAGTCTCCAGGAAGCACCGTCAGCCAATCACATCGCTGCATTAGTAGATGAATCATCACTTTCAACAAGACGTGTGATTGGTTAATAACTTGAGCCATTCATTATATAACAAAATACCAAATCAAGTCATTTAAAAAGAAATGCACTTTACAAATAAAACATTTGACTAAAGTACAGTTTAACATGATAAAAGGACTTTACAATGAAAGCCAGTTGAATAAACACCACGGGATAAAACAATAAAAATCATTTCAATCTCACTTCTGACTTTTTATTGCAGTTCTGAGAACAAATCAGAATTATGAACCATAAACTTATAATTCTGACTTTTTCTCTGAATTTTGAGCTTAAAACTGACAATTCTGCATTTTTTTTCTGGAATTCTGAGTTTACATTTTGCAGTTATGATTGTTTTTCAGAATGTTGAGTTTAAATATGGCAACTTTGAGTTTTCTCTTTGAATTTTGAGTTTAAATATGGACATTTTGAGTTTAAATATTGCGATTTTGAGTTTTTTTCTTTGAATTTTGAGTTTAAATATGGCAACTTTGAGTTTTTCCTTTGAATTTCGAGTTTAAATATGGCAATTTTGAGTTTTTTCTTTGAATTCTGAGTTTAAATATGGCAATTTTGAGTTTTTTCTTTGAATTCTGAGTTTAAATATGGCAATTTTGAGTTTAAATATTGAGATTTTGAGTTTAAATATTGCGATTCTGAGTTTAAATATGGCAACTATGAGTTTTCTCTTTGAATTTTGAGTTTAAATATGGCAATTTTGAGTTTAAATATTGCGATTTTGAGTTTAAATATGGCAACTTTGAGTTTTCTCTTTGAATTTTGAGTTTAAATATGGCAATTTTGAGTTTAAATATGGCAATTTTGAGTTTAAATATGGCAATTTTGAGTTTAAATATGGCAATTTTGAGTTTCTTCTTTGTTTAAATATTTTAATTTTGAGTTTAAATATTTTAATTTTGAGTTTAAATATGGAAATTTTGAGTTTAAATATGGCAATTTTGAGTTTTTTCTTTGAATTTTGAGTTTAAATATGGCAATTCTGAGTTTAAATATGACAATTTTGAGTGTAAATATGGCAATTTTGAGTTTTTTCTTTGAATTTTGAGTTTAAATATGCCAATTTTGAGTTTTAATATGGCAATTTTGAGTTTAAATATGGCAATTTTGAGTTTAAATATGGCAACTTTGAGTTTTTTCTTTGAATTTTTAGTTTAAATATGGCAATTTTTATTTTTTTCTTTGAATTTTGAGTTTAAATATGGCAATTCTGAGTTTAAATATGACAATTTTGAGTGTAAATATGGCAACTTTGAGTTTTTTCTTTGAATTTTGAGTTTAAATATGACAATTTTGAGTTTTAATATGGCAATTTTGAGTTTAAATATGGCAACTTTGAGTTTTTTCTTTGAATTTTTAGTTTAAATATGGCAACTTTGAGTTTTTTCTTTGAATTTTTAGTTTAAATATGGCAATTTTGAGTTTTTTCTTTGAATTTTGAGTTTAAATATGACAATTCTGAGTTTAAATATGACAATTTTGAGTTTAAATATGACAATTTTGAGTTTTAATATGGCAATTTTGAGTTTAAATATGGCAATTTTGAGTTTTTTCTTTGAATTTTGAGTTTTAATATGACAATTTTGAGTTTTTTTTAGAATTATAATTCTTTGTTTCTGCCATGGAAAAAATAAATAAAACCTTCTATCCTACATTTCTGACTTTTGAGTTTATATCTAACAATTCTGATATTTTCAGATATATGATATATATATTTCTTCCATGCTTTACTGTGCATGAGTTTTGTTCCGGCATGTGTTTGCTGTAGTCACAACATGAACAATGTCACATAGAAGCACATTGTTTGGGACTTTAAAATAGAAGTAAAATAGTTGCTGTGATATCATTTACAATAACTTTGCAGGAAGGTTATTTGGATTTGCAGAGCGCAGCTAAAAACAAAAGCTTATCTTACACGTGGCTTTAGTTCTGGGGTGTTAATATCACATGAGCGCTGTGTGTGTGTGTGTGTGTGTGTGTGTGTGTGTGTGTGTGTGTGTGTGTGTGTGTGTGTGTCTCTGACACATTTGGCTTCAGAACTGAAATATCACATGATAAGGATCACTCGAGTTTTGTTTGGTTTGTAAACAATGGCTTAGTTACGTGTGTAGCCCCGCCCACGTTTCCATGAACTCAAGCAGCAGGAGGCGGATCCTGAAGGGGACCGGAGGCGGGGCTACAGTGATTGACAGCTGTAAACACCGTTGCCGTGGCCATGACTTGTGTCGTCTCAGTGACCAATCATAATTCAGTATGCAAATATATGCCAAAAGTGGATTATGAAGCTGTTAAAAAGACACTGCACACCTTAGATTGAAACTGAGTCTAGATGTTATGAGAGCTTTTTTTGCGAATTTCTGAGTTTATATCTCATAATTATAACTTTCTTTCTTGCAATTCCACGTTTACATTTTTATTTTTTTCCCCACAATTAAATAGAAAAGTTAATTGCAAGTCTTTATCTCACTAGTCAGACTTTTTTTCTTGCAATTGCAACGTTTTAAATCAAAAAATGTTTTGCATTTATATCTGACTTTATCATAATTCTGAGAAATTGCTCAGAATTGTGGGGTAAAAAAAGTTCAAATGAATATATATATAGTATTCTATATGTATGTATTCTATAATATATAAATTATATAATTGCACAGCTCAATATAAAGTTGGATATATAACATTTTGTATAAAATATCACTGCACAGCTCAGTATGTAACGTATATATATATCAGTTTTTTATCAAGCTGAACTGTATATATATATATATATATATATACATACAGTTTTTTGGCATACGTACAGATATGGTTATATCGAAAAGCAAATCTCAAAAACATGATTGTTTCAAAAACATAACTAACATTTTAGTGCAGTTGTTTCAGTATTACTTGGCATAGAGTGTGTTTATGATGAAACCAAAGGCGTGAAAAGCATCTATTTTAGGTCCTAACTCTCTTTGGTTTTAATTAGTGCTCATTTCCAGGCTCGTTCCACCCAGAGCTGCTATATCTGCTCTCTGTGTCTGCCCACCAGAGACTAAAAACTGTGTCAGGATTACGGTAAAAACACCTGTTACCAGACAGGTTTCCTGAACACTGCCTCTGGCCTCTCATTGGTCAGTCGTGGCAGATAGTCCCGCCTAGGGGTGTGCGATATATATATCGTCTGCAATATTATCATAATTGTTGTTTTAACGATGTGCAATGTGACAATATTGAGTATTTTGCAAAAACCAAACAAAATGCCTACCGAGTGCACGCATATATTAGCCTAACGTTACGTGGTGATGAAGGGGTTAATCAGTGCACGTGCACATTTAGAGCGTGTTCTTTCACTGCATGATTCAGTCGATTAAAATGCATTATATAAGATCGCAAAATTCAAGATATGGGGGCAGAAAATGTATATATTTACGTATTTTCTTCAAAATATGCATGATATGAAAAATGTAATATTGATTTTATACAACAGTTCAATAAACAATAAGTTAATATTAAGAGACTTACGTTTTAGACACCATATTGCCTGTTTTTGCTGCATTTTGCCAACACTAAATAATTATAAACCGCCACGGCGCTGTTTTATGTCTCTGAGCAACATGATAGTGATCCGTTTCTGAATGATTCAATCGTTTAAGTGATTCGGTTCAGTCGCAGTGACTCGCTTGCTAAATTAATGAATCGTTTAAATGATTCGGTTCAGTCGCGGTGACTCGCTTGCTAAATTAATGAATTGTTTAAATGATTCGGTTCAGTCGCAGTGACCCGCTTGCTAAATTAATGAATCGTTTAAATGATTCGGTCCAGTCGCAGTGACTCGCTTGCTAAATTAATGAATTGTTTAAATGATTCGGTTCAGTCGCAGTGACTCGCTTGCTAAATTAATGAATCGTTTAAATGATTCGGTTCAGTCGCAGTGACTCGCTTGCTAAATTAATGAATTGTTTAAATGATTCGGTTCAGTCGCAGTGACTCGCTTGCTAAATTAATGAATTGTTTAAATGATTCGGTTCAGTCGCAGTGACTCGCTTGCTAAATTAATGAATTGTTTAAATGATTCGGTTCAGTCGCAGTGACTCGCTTGCTAAATTAATGAATCGTTTAAATGATTCGGTTCAGTCGCAGTGACTCGCTTGCTAAATTAATGAATCGTTTAAATGATTCGGTTCAGTCGCAGTGACTCGCTTGCTAAATTAATGAATCGTTTAAATGATTCGGTTCAGTCGCAGTGACTCGCTTGCTAAATTAATTAATCGTTTAAATGATTCGGTTCAGTCGCAGTGACTCGCTTGCTAAATGAATGAATCGTTTAAATGATTCGGTTCAGTCGCAGTGACTCGCTTGCTAAATTAATGAATCGTTTAAATGATTCGGTTCAGTCGCAGTGACTCGCTTGCTAAATTAATGAATCGTTTAAATGATTCGGTTCAGTCGCAGTGACTCGCTTGCTAAATTAATGAATCGTTTAAATGATTCGGTTCAGTCGCAGTGACTCGCTTGCTAAATTAATGAATCGTTTAAACTCGCTTGATTCGTTTAAATGTTCAGTCGCAGTGACTCACTTGCTAAATTAATGAATCGTTTAAATGATTCGGTTCAGTCTAAATTAATGCGTTTAAAGTGACTGACTCGCTTGCTAAATTAATGAATCGTTTAAATGATTCGGTTCAGTCGCAGTGACTCGCTTGCTACATTAATGAATCGTTTAAATGATTCGGTTCAGTCGCGGTGACTCGCTTGCTAAATTAATGAATCGTTTAAATGATTCGGTTCAGTCGCAGTGACTCGCTTGCTAAATTAATGAATCGTTTAAATGATTCGGTTCAGTCGCAGTGACTCGCTTGCTAAATTAATGGATTAATATCAGCACAATAGCACACTCGCCAACATATCGTCTAATTATAGTTATCGAAAAAATCCCAAAAATATAGAGATATATATATTTTTTCAATATCGCACACCCCTAGTCCCGCCCCACACTCACGTGATTGGTCGAATGCCTCCGTGTA
>CM049865.1:400100-412600 GCA_027474115.1 Schizopygopsis malacanthus | reverse complement strand
CATAATAACCATTATTTCAACACAATACGAGTTTATTATTGCTCATATTTAATATTTTTTCATCTCTGACAAGCTACAATATATGTTTTATAAAATAAAAATAAAAACATGACTCATAAAACATAATTCGAGCAAATTTTACGGAAACAAACATGGGTCAATTTGACAAAATAAATGATGTACCATTATTTAGGAGTTCATAATATCTCATATTTAATATTTTTTAGTCTCCAACAAGCTACAATAGACGTTTTACATCTAAGAAAGAAAAATCATTTTTAGTGTTTTTCATAGAGTTGATTTTTGGCGATCTATATGGAAACCAATCGGGGTCAAAATAACCCCCAACACAAATGATACTGAATGGATGAATGCAACCATTTCTCGGGTTACAAGCTCAATGGATTCAGGAGTCAGCCAGTATCCCACAATGCCCTCTTGTTTCTTCTCACAGGCTTCGGTCTGGCGTTCAACCTCCAGCCGGCGCTCACGATGATCGGGAAGTACTTCTACAAGAAGCGTCCCATCGCTAACGGCTTGGCTATGGCTGGCAGTCCCGTGTTTCTCAGCACGCTAGCGCCGCTCAATCAGTATCTGATCAATGAATACGGATGGAGGGGAAGCTTTCGGATCCTCGGCGGGCTCCTGCTCAACTGCTGCGTGGCCGGATCGCTGATGAGGCCCCTAAGGGCCCCGGCGAACACGGCCAAAGCGCTGGAGGAGAAGCCGGCCACGGTGAAAGGTGACCAATTATGTTACACAAGTCTCTGATGTCCAGTTTCAGCTCAAAATATCATTTAATCATTTAAACGATTCATTCATTTAGCAAGCGAGTCACTGCGACTGAACCGAATCATTTAAACGATTCATTAATTTAGCAAGCGAGTCACTGCGACTGAACCGAATCATTTAAACGATTCATTCATTTAGCAAGTGAGTCACTGCGACTGAACCGAATCATTTAAACGATTCATTCATTTAGCAAGCGAGTCACTGCGACTGAACCGAATCATTTAAACGATTCATTAATTTAGCAAGCGAGTCACTGCGACTGAACCGAATCATTTAAACGATTCATTAATTTAGCAAGCGAGTCACTGCGACTGAACCGAATCATTTAAACGATTCATTAATTTAGCAAGCGAGTCACTGCGACTGAACCGAATCATTTAAACGATTAATTAATTAAGCAAGCGAGTCACTGCGACTGAACCGAATCATTTAAACGATTAATTAATTTAGCAAGTGAGTCACTGCGACTGAACGAATCATTTAAATGATTCATTCATTTAGCAAGCGAGTCACTGCGACTAAACCGAATCATTTAAACGATTCATTCATTTAGCAAGCGAGTCACTGCGGCTGAACCGAATCATTTAAACGATTCAGTAATTTAGCAAGCGAGTCACTGCGACTGAACCGAATCATTTAAACGATTCAGTAATTTAGCAAGCGAGTCACTGCGACTGAATCGAATCATTTAAACAATTCATTAATTTAGCTAGAGAGTCACTGCGACTGAACCGAATCATTTAAACGATTCATTCATTTAGCAAGCGAGTCACCGCGACTGAACCGAATCATTTAAACGATTCAGTAATTTAGCAAGCGAGTCACTGCGACTGAACCGAATCATTTAAACGATTCAGTAATTTAGCAAGCGAGTCACTGCGACTGAATCGAATCATTTAAACAATTCATTAATTTAGCTAGAGAGTCACTGCGACTGAACCGAATCATTTAAACGATTCATTCATTTAGCAAGCGAGTCACCGCGACTGAACCGAATCATTTAAACGATTCAGTAATTTAGCAAGCGAGTCACTGCGACTGAACCGAATCATTTAAACGATTCATTAATTTAGCAAGCGAGTCACTGCGACTGAACCGAATCATTTAAACGATTCATTAATGTAACAAGCGAGTCACTGTGACTGAACCGAATCATTTAAACGATTCATTAATTTAGCAAGCGAGTCACTGCGACTGAACCGAATCATTTAAACGATCCATTAATTTAGCAAGCGAGTCACTGCGACTGAACCGAATCATTTAAACGATTCATTAATTAAGCAAGCGGGTCACTGCGACTGAACCGAATCATTTAAACGATTCATTAATGTAGCAAGCGAGTCACTGCGACCGAACCGAATCATTTAAACGATCCATTAATTTAGCAAGCGAGTCACTGCGACTGAACCGAATCATTTAAACGATTCATTAATTAAGCAAGCGGGTCACTGCGACTGAACCGAATCATTTAAACAATTCATTCATTTAGCAAGCGAGTCACTGCGACTGAACCGAATCATTTAAACGATTCATTAATTTAGCAAGAGAGTCACTGCGACTGAACCAAATCATTCAAACGATTCATTAATTTAGCAAGCGAGTCACTGCGACTGAACCGAATCATTTAAACGATTCATTAATTAAGCAAGCGGGTCACTGCGACTGAACCGAATCATTTAAACGATTCATTAATGTAGCAAGCGAGTCACTGCGACCGAACCGAATCATTTAAACGATCCATTAATTTAGCAAGCGAGTCACTGCGACTGAACCGAATCATTTAAACGATTCATTAATTAAGCAAGCGGGTCACTGCGACTGAACCGAATCATTTAAACGATTCATTAATAGCAAGCGAGTCATTAATGTAGCAAGCGAGTCACTGCGACTGAACCGAATCATTTAAACGATTCATTAATGTAGCAAGCGAGTCACTGCGACTGAACCGAATCATTTAAACGATTCATTAATTTAGCAAGCGAGTCACTGCGACTGAACTGAATCATTTAAACAATTCATTCATTTAGCAACCGAGTCACTGCGACTGAACCGAATCATTTAAACGATTCATTAATTTAGCAAGAGAGTCACTGCGACTGAACCGAATCATTCAAACGATTCATTAATTTAGCAAGCGAGTCACTGCGACTGAACCGAATCATTTAAACGATTCATTAATTTAGCAAGCGAGTCACTGCGACTGAACCGAATCATTTAAACGATTCATTAATTTAGCAAGCGAGTCACTGCGACTGAACCGAATCATTTAAACAATTCATTAATGTAGCAAGAGAGTCACTGCGACTGAACCGAATCATTTAAACGATTCATTCATTTAGCAAGCGAGTCACTGCGACTGAACCGAATCATTTAAACGATTCAGTAATTTAGCAAGCGAGTCACTGCGACTGAACCGAATCATTTAAACGATTCATTAATTTAGCAAGCGAGTCACTGCGACTGAATCGAATCATTTAAACAATTCATTAATTTAGCTAGAGAGTCACTGCGACTGAACCGAATCATTTAAACGATTCATTCATTTAGCAAGCGAGTCACCGCGACTGAACCGAATCATTTAAACGATTCAGTAATTTAGCAAGCGAGTCACTGCGACTGAACCGAATCATTTAAACGATTCATTAATTAAGCAAGCGGGTCACTGCGACTGAACCGAATCATTTAAACGATTCATTAATGTAGCAAGCGAGTCACTGCGACCGAACCGAATCATTTAAACGATCCATTAATTTAGCAAGCGAGTCACTGCGACTGAACCGAATCATTTAAACGATTCATTAATTAAGCAAGCGGGTCACTGCGACTGAACCGAATCATTTAAACAATTCATTCATTTAGCAAGCGAGTCACTGCGACTGAACCGAATCATTTAAACGATTCATTAATTTAGCAAGAGAGTCACTGCGACTGAACCGAATCATTCAAACGATTCATTAATTTAGCAAGCGAGTCACTGCGACTGAACCGAATCATTTAAGCGATTCATTCATTTAGCAAGCGGGTCACTGCGACTGAACCGAATCATTTAAACGATTCATTCATTTAGCAAGCGAGTCACTGCGACTGAACCGAATCATTTAAACGATTCATTAATTTAGCAAGCGAGTCACTGCGACTGAACCGAATCATTTAAACGATTCATTAATTTAGCAAGCGGGTCACTGCGACTGAACCGAATCATTTAAACGATTCATTAATTTAGCAAGCGAGTCACTGCGACTGAACCGAATCATTTAAACGATTCATTAATTTAGCAAGCGAGTCACTGCGACTGAACCGAATCATTTAAACGATTCATTAATTTAGCAAGCGAGTCACTGCGACTGAACCGAATCATTTAAATGATTCAGTAATTTAGCACTGCGAGTCACTGCGACTGAACCGAATCATTTAAACGATTCATTAATTTAGCAAGCGAGTCACTGCGACTGAACCGAATCATTTAAACAATTCATTAATTTAGCAAGCGAGTCACCGCGACTGAATCCGAATCATTTAAACGATTCATTAATTTAGCAAGCGAGTCACTGCGACTGAACCGAATCATTTAAACGATTCATTAATTTAGCAAGCGAGTCACCGCGACTGAACCGAATCATTTAGAAGGTGCATCTGAAAGAAGGTGATGGAGATTTACTACTAATCGTTTTACTAACGAGGTGATTTTTGCATAATAGGTCCCCTGACGGAGAAGACCACGGCCTGGCAGATGGTCAATAAGTATCTGGATCTGTCGCTCTTCAAGCATCGAGGATTCCTCATCTACCTGTCGGGAAACGTCATCATGTTCTTGGGCTTCTTCGCGCCGATCGTCTTCCTCTCGTCGTACGCTAGAGACAACGGCGTGGACGAGTATCAAGCGGCCTTCCTGCTGTCCATCCTGGCTTTTGTGGACATGTTCGCTCGGCCGTCCATGGGCCTTCTGGCTAACTCGCGCTGGGTCCGGCCGCGGATCCAGTACTTCTTCAGCTTCGCCGTGCTGTATAACGGCGTGTGTCACCTGCTGTGTCCGCTGGTGGAGAGCTACACCGGGATGGTGGTGTACGCCGTCTTCTTCGGCTTGGCCTTCGGGATGGTGAGCGCCGTCCTGTTCGAGACGCTGATGGACCTGGTCGGAGCGCAGCGCTTCTCCAGCGCCGTGGGGCTCACCACCATCGTGGAGTGCTGTCCGGTGCTGATCGGGCCGCCGCTGGCCGGTAATATAAGAAGACAAAATATCATATAAATATGAATATTGAGTGAGAAACATAAAAATACATGTCCGGTGCTGATCGGGCCGCCGCTGGCCGGTAATATAAGAAGAGAAAATATCATATAAATATGAATATTGAGTGAGAAACATAAAAATACATGTTCGGTGCTGATCGGGCCGCCGCTGGCCGGTAATATAAGAAGAGAAAATATCATATAAATATGAATATTGAGTGAGAAACATAAAAATACATGTTCGGTGCTGATCGGGCCGCCGCTGGCCGGTAATATAAGAAGTGAAAATATTAATATAAATATGAATATTGAGTGAGAAACATAAAAATACATGTTCCGGTGCTCATCGGGCCGCCGCTGGCCGGTAATATAAGAAGAGAAAATATCATATAAATATGAATATTGAGTGAGAAACATAAAAATACATGTCCGGTGCTGATCGAGCCGCCGCTGGCCGGTAATATAAGAAGAGAAAATATCATATAAATATGAATATTGAGTGAGAAACATAAAAATACATGTTCGGTGCTGATCGGGCCGCCGCTGGCCGGTAATATAAGAAGAGAAAATATCATATAAATATGAATATTGAGTGAGAAACATAAAAATACATGTTCGGCGCTCATCGGGCCGCCGCTGGCCGGTAATATAAGAAGAGAAAATATCATATAAATATGAATATTGAGTGAGAAACATAAAAATACATGTCCGGTGCTGATCGGGCCGCCGCTGGCCGGTAATATAAGAAGACAAAATATCATATAAATATAAATATTAAGTGAGAAACATAAAAATACATGTCCGGTGCTGATCGGGCCGCCGCTGGCCGGTAATATAAGAAGAGAAAATATCATATAAATATGAATATTAAGTGAGAAACATAAAAATACATGTCCGGTGCTCATCGGGCCGCCGCTGGATCATATAAATATGAATATTAAGTGAGAAACATAAAAATTTAAAATACTGAAAATTACTTAAATTAAAATTTTAATAAAAATACATGTTCGGCGCTCATCGGGCCGCCGCTGGCCGGTAATATAAGAAGAGAAAATATCATATAAATATGAATATTAAGTGAGAAACATAAAAAATTTAAATACTGAAAATTACTTAAATTAAAACTGAAATAAAAATACATGTTCGGTACTCATTGGTCCACCGCTGGCAGGTAATATAATAAGAGAAATTATGATATAAATATGAATATTAAGTGAGAAACATAAAAATACAAAAAATTACTTAAATTAAAATGTAAATAAAAATACATGCTCGGTGCTCATCGGGCCGCCGCTGGCCGGTAATATAATAAGAGAAAATAAAATATAATTATCAAATAAAATAAAAATAAAATAATGAAAGGAAAATGTACAAAATTTAAACAGAAAAAAATAATAAAATAAATAAACGTCCAGTGCTCACTGCCACTGGCAGGTAATAAAACAAGATAAAATATTGATATAAATAATATTTTTAAATCTAATAAAAAATGTAAATATTTTAAATACTGAAAATTACTATAGTTAAAACTATAACACAAAAACATTATCAACACTGGCAGGTAATAACATAAAATATGAATATTAGATTAAAAAAAATATAAATGAAAAATATAAATTATGAACATTTCTAAAATTAAAACTGAAATAAAAATACATGCCCGTTGCACATCGGACCGCCGCTGGCAGGTAATAAGATAAAATATTAATATAAAAAAAAAATATATGAAATTAAATTTTACAAAAATTCAAACTGAAATAAAAGAAATGTCCGGTGCTCAACGGACCGCCGCTGGCAGATAATAAAATATTAATATTTTATGAAAAACTAAATTATAAAAAGCTAAATACTATTTAAAAGAAGAAAAAACTAATACAAATTACAAAAGCACATCCGGGTTATTATGTAAATATAATAAAATTAAAATAAATTTTATTCCAGCTAGTTACCAAGGCGATATCTTATTTTCATTCAGTTTGACTAATGCACTAAAATAACTCAAACTGAATTTTAGAAATTTTAAAAACAAAAAATAAGAACAATTTTAAAAACACAACAAAATGACTATTACTCAAATTAAAAATTTAAACAAAATATATATATATAAAAAAATAATATTGATGACAACTATAATAGTATTTGATATTAAACAACACTGCAACACATAACAAAAAATCAAATCATATTGTAAAATATATAATAAAAACTAATTTAAAATGTTAATGAAAACTGTCATATTATCTTAACGATACTGAAATAACACTAGGGTGCATTACTAAACATAAAATGAAAATATTTAAATAAAAGCTAATTAAAAATGATTAATACTGAACTAAATAATGATTCTGTTTCTCTGTTCGTCAGTGCTTCACATTTCTTCTATTGTTTTGATTTCTAAACTCAATATTGCACACACTGTAGTCCTGTAATTAATGCATGGCATTGATTCGTAGGGAAGTTAGTGGACATCACAAAGAACTACAAGTACATGTACCTGTGCTGCGGATCTGTGGTCGTGCTGTCCAGCATCTGGCTCTTCATCGGCAACTTCATCAACTATCGTCTGGTGGAGCGCGAGCGCAAACAAGAGACGACGTACAAACACGGCGAGCGCGAGGAGCAGACGGAGCTCCACGCAGACGCAGACGCGGCGCAGCAGCTCTGCGAGAGCAAAGACGGCGTCATGCAGCGAGAAACCAACATCTGAACGCCTCGGCAGACTCCGAACACACTGCCAAAGCTGCAGAGGCTTTATTAGACCGAGCACAGCAGCACTCGACGCCGGGCCGGGGCTGGGGAGAGATGCAGAAAGCACTGCGCATACGTTATGACCGTCTGCTTCAATAAAAAATATCAACTCTACGAGATATAAACGTGGAATTCAGAGGGAAAAAAGGTTGAAATTGCGGTCACAACTCAAAATGACAAATCTGAATTTTAAATTCTAAATCGTGCAATTTGAGTTTTAATCTCACAAACTGTTTATATCGCACGATTTAGGTTTATATTTCATAATTTGAGTTTATATCGCATAACTGAGTTTATATCTCATATTTGAGTTGGTCTCATAATTCTGAGTTTATATCTCATATTTGAGTTGGTCTCATAATTCTGAGTTTATATCTCATAACTGAGTTTGTCTCATAATTCTGGGTTTATATCTCATAACTGAGTTTGTCTCATAATTCTGAGTTTATATCTCATAATTGAGTTTGTCTCATAATTCTGAGTTTGTCTCATAATTCTGAGTTTATATCTCATAATTGAGTTTGTCTCATAATTCTGAGTTTGTCTCATAATTCTGAGTTTATATCTCATAATTGAGTTTGTCTCATAATTCTGAGTTTATATCTCATAACTGAGTTTGTCTCATAATTCTGGGTTTATACCTCATAACTGAGTTTGTCTCATAATTCTGAGTTTATATCTCATAATTGAGTTTGTCTCATAATTCTGAGTTTATATCTCATAACTGAGTTTGTCTCATAATTCTGAGTTTATATCTCATAATTGAGTTTGTCTCATAATTCTGAGTTTATATCTCATAATTGAGTTTGTCTCATAATTCTGAGTTTATATCTCATAATTGAGTTTGTCTCATAATTCTGAGTGTATATCTCACATTCTGAGTTTTTGATATTTCCCGATTCTCTCTCGAGTCGACTCTGAGCCGAGGTGTAATAACATCAGTATTTAAGTGTGTGGATAAAACTAGAGTAGAGCGCCATCTGCTGTTAACATCTAAGCTCAGAATCGATTCAGAAGATCCCAGAATCCACCCACGAATCGCTTCTGCACCGATCATCGTCCCAGCCCTAATAAACGTGCACTTGTATATACAGACGGCCTTTATAGCTTGGTTTCGGTCATTTCTCGTGGCTCAGGTCCGTGTTTGACAGCCAAACGCCAGACGTCCAGCTGGTTTGAGTGTGTTTGATAGGTCAAGCTGCTGTCTGACTGATCTGAATGTAATCTGTGTATGCTTTAGGGCCTTACCAAAATCACTTCTGAGGATCGTTACCGAATCTAGAGCTTGAAGCAATATGATTTCCACCAAACATCGTCAGGGCAAACACTCGTTTAGTTCTGTGTTCAGGGTTATTTCAGATATATATCAGTTTGAGTGCCACTATCAACACCTCACGAAGTATTGCCTTAAATATAACGTAAGCATCTACTATTCTAACTGTGTGTATAATACTGTATTTAATGTATTTGCTGATGTACTAATCAATTCAATAGAGGCTCAATTATTTAACACATACATTGTATGAAATATATGGGAGCCTGTTTCCACCACAAACTAAAAACTACCTTTTTAATCTCACAATTCAGACTTTTTTGACTTTACACGATGTAAGCTTGGACTTCAGAGGGACGAAATAGGTCAAAACGTGAATTTATTCATATTGCATTTTTCAGTTTTAATCTCATAATTTTCTGTTTTAATCTCATGATTGTTTGTTTTAATCTCACAAACTGTGCTTATATGTCAATTCTGAGTTTATATCTCATAATTGAGTTTGTCTCATAATTCTGAGTTTATATCTCATAATTGAGTTTGTCTCATAATTCTGAGTTTATATCTCATAATTGAGTTTGTCTCATAATTCTGAGTTTATATCTCATAATTGAGTTTGTCTCATAATTATGAGTTTATATCTCACATTTGAGTTTGTCTCATAATTATGAGTTTATATCTCATAATTGAGTTTGTCTCATAATTCTGAGTTTATATCTCATAACTAAGTTTGTCTCATAATTCTGAGTTTATATCTCATAACTGAGTTTGTCTCATAATTCTGAGTTTATATCACATAATTGAGTTTGTCTCATAATTATGAGTTTATATCTCACATTTGAGTTTGTCTCATAATTATGAGTTTATATCTCATAACTGAGTTTGTCTCATAATTCTGAGTTTATATCTCATAATTGAGTTTGTCTCATAATTCTGAGTTTATATCTCATAACTGAGTTTGTCTCATAATTCTGAGTTTATATCTCATAATTGAGTTTGTCTCATAATTCTGAGTTTATATCTCATAACTGAGTTTGTCTCATAATTCTGAGTTTATATCTCATAATTGAGTTTGTCTCATAATTCTGAGTTTATATCTCATAATTGAGTTTGTCTCATAATTCTGAGTTTATATCTCATAACTGAGTTTGTCTCATAATTCTGAGTTTATATCACATAATTGAGTTTGTCTCATAATTCTGAGTTTATATCTCATAACTGAGTTTGTCTCATAATTCTGAGTTTATATCTCATAACTGAGTTTGTCTCATAATTCTGAGTTTATATCTCATAAATGAGTTAGTCTCATAACTCAGAGACAAAAGTCAGAATTGTGAGATTAAAAAGTCAAAATTACCTTTTCATTGTTTTTATTTTAATTCTGTGACAAGCAATCTTCCATAGAAATGCATCTTAAATTCTATTGCAGGATGATTCAGTTTATATCTTGTACAGTTTTCTTTAAAGCCCATGTTAAGTATAAAAGCATAAATATGATATTGGTTCACGTTTTTAAGTCTATGAGCACCAGATGTATTATTATTATCATTAAATTATGATCTTTACTGTAGTACAGATGCATTATGATGATTTAAACTAACAACACTAATGATATGATTTAATGTAATAGTTATGTTTTATATCATATGTGTCAGGAGATGCCACTAAAAACACACATACATGCTGTTATGATTATTAGCTTTTTTAATGAGCATATTGTTGGCTTGTTTTTGTAATTGTCATGTTCACCAAATGTACCGGGTTTGATCTTTATCCTCTCGTGACATGTTACGTCACACACTGATGTTATGATTCTGTATTCACTTCTTTTGATTCATAATTCTGGATGCAATGAAATTTGCAATTAAACCACAATATTTGGAAGACGCCTCGAGATATGAAACATGTGAATTACACCGACTCGTCTCTCTCTCGCTCACATAATGACATTAAACGTATTTCATCCTCTTCGTGGATTAAAAACAGCAAGCAGCTAATATTACATTAAATATGATTTAATATGCTGTTTTTGAGGGGATTACATGCCCTCAAATATGAGAATTATACATACAATTAATCACAATCCCTAGTTGCTTATACGAGTTATAATTACTTAATTTTACTAGGTTTTGCATTTAGATATAAATTCAAAAATGACCTCGTGACTTTTAAACTACGTCATCATAGCTGCGTCTTTAACGGACGCTCTTGAACGTTGTAACCGAAACTGGCCTGTCACTCATCTTATCACTTATCAACATCATCCACATTTCGTTTAATTTCATTTCCTACCGTATTGGAGAAAAGTAATGAAGCACATCGCGGGTCTTTCATGACAAGAACTCGGCTCAAGTGTTTGCACAATGATTAATTTCGACGTTAAACACCAAGCCTATCATTAGACAAGTTCACAGTGTTGCTTTAGATTAAATATAACGTGGATAACATTAAATAAATGTTTTTTTTTATTAGGTTAGACATTGATTATTTATCACTCATATCCCTGTCCGTTGGTCGCGCATATCCGCCATGTTTGTAGTTTTTTAACATTTGTTGTGCGTGTTTGTAGTTCTAATCGAATCCCCAAGTGTGCGTCGATCTGCGCTTCGAATTCTGACCGGAAATAGTAGACCATCCGGGAATCTTTGGCATACTTATTTAAACATACTATGATTTGGGACATGCTAATTCTATTCTCGGACACTATTTAGCACGGATAGTATGCGATAACTGCTCTTTTGTTGAACTTTTGTGGAATAAAAGAATCGAGGTGTGTGTGTGATGACGCGTTTACGCCACTAGATGTCAGTGTGAGTCAATTTATGAATATAATAATGTGACAACATGCCCCGCTATAGAGAGCAGCACGTGTTATATGAACAAGTTTAGCATCTTACTAAATATTATCCAGGATTTATTCATTTTTTTCACTGTCTCCACACAATTATTATATTATTTAATTATAGTATTAGCCTATTATGACATTTAGAAATTTGTGTTAATCAAAAAGTGAGATTTGTGTATTTTTTGCAGATTTATATTTTGAAAATAAGTAAAGCACAATATGTTATTCAATGATTTATTTTACTAGGCAAATACCATGTGCATAAAAAGCAAGTTTTTCATTTTGTACGTTACTTTATATATAAAGTTTCTGGAATTAACCTATTGTTCTTGTGGCATTAATGTGGCTTTTTTGTAGCCTTACATTTATATTAAAACTATAGGTTAAAACTGATTAAAAATAAAAATACTAATAAATAGAAAGTGTGACAACTAGCCCCGGTCTGATCTGCAACGATAATGTGTGTAATACCAGTATTATCCAGCAGGGGTCACCATTTATCTCATTAAGAGCCGTTTATAGTCTGAGAAGTTGCTCAAATGTTTTAAAAAAATCTTGCATTTTCATTTAATTTCCTTATGATCGTTAATTTAACTGGAATGAAAAAATGTGTGT
>CM049865.1:380000-395000 GCA_027474115.1 Schizopygopsis malacanthus | reverse complement strand
AGTTTATGCAATAATATTTTTGGTAATATTTATGTTATTTCGTTAGAGTTTAATACATTTTATTTTTACATTGAATTTTTTTTTTTGACCAATCATGAGATACATTCAAAGGAATTGAATTAAATTCCATTCATTGCACTAGGCATATATATATAACATTTTTATATTTACTTTTTGATATTGATGATACATTTTATTTTTAATATATCATTGTATGAAATGCATGTGTTAGACCTAGTGTAATGAATGGAATTAAATTTAATTATATATATAACCTGAGTTTTTTGGCTGTAGTTCATGTGATATTTTAAATGTAATTATTTAATCAATATAAATAGGGTGCATGCAGCATCATTCAAAACATAGATTTTTGCTGCTCAGATAAAATATGGTTTTAGTAGAAAAACACTGTTTGACAAAAATAACGATTCTTCGGGGACACAAAAGGTGAAATGATCAGAATGCATAATGAGTGCTAAACAGCAGGTGATGAAAGGAGAGAGTTCATCCGGATGTGATTGAGTGAATGTGGGGCCGAACACTTACTGTGGACGCTGAGCTTGGCTTTGATGGAGTACGAGGAGCCGAAGTGGTTGGAGATGACGCACTGGTATTTGCCCTCACTAGTGAACTCCACGTGGCGCAGCTGCAGTGTGGTGGTGTACTCCGTGACCTCGCTGACCTCTCCCACCTGAGAGCGCAGGTGAGCCTGGTTATGGATCTCGGCGTCGGTCAGGATCTCGTTGTCCTTCTTCCAGGCGAAGGTCATCGGGGAGTCGCTGGAGCTGGCCGCGGAGCAACGAACGTCCACGTTGGTGTCTTTAATGGCTGATTGTGTCTCGGCTGCACGGTGATCTGGGGTTTGGGGAAATCATCTGCAAGGCATCAAATATTCAGCGTTTTTATTATGGGTCGATTTCAGTTTAGCTACCATTTTTTATGCCGTTTTTTGCATTCACTACCATTCCTGTAAAAAGTCTCTTATTTACCGAAGCTGCATTTTTTTTAATTAAAAATACAGTAAAACTGTAATATTATTACAATCTAAAATACATGTTTTCTATGTGAATATATTGTAAAATATCATTTATTTCTGTGATGCAAAGCTTAATTTTCAACATCCATTACTCCAGTATTATTATAACTTATTTTAATTTGATCAAAAATAATACAGTAATATTGTGAAATATTATTACAATCTAAAATACATGTTTTCTATGCGAATATATTGTAAAATATAATTTATTTATGTGATGCAAAGCTTCATTTTCTGCAGCCATTACTCCAGTGTTATTATAACTTATTTTAATTTGATCAAAAATAATACAGTAATTTTATTTCAATCAAAAATATGTTTTTGTAATGTAAATATCTGATAAAATATAATTTATTTATTTAATTAAAGCAAAATTTTCAGCATCCATTACTCCAGTATTATTATAACTTATTTTAATTTAATAAAAAATAATACAGTAATATTGTGAAATATTATTACAATCAAAAATACGTGTTTTCTATGTGAATATATTGTAAAATATAATTTATTCCTGTGATGCAAAGCTTAATTTTCTGCAGCAATTACTCCAGTATTATTCTAATTTATTCTAAATATTCTAATTTATTATAATTAGTGCTGTTAATCGCATTCAAAATAAAAAATTAACCGCATCCAAAATAAGTTTACATAATATATGTGTTCGTAGTGTATATTTATTATGTATATATATATATATATAAATACACACACATGCATGTATATATATTTTACAAATATTTATATAAATCAAAAATATGTGTTTTCTATGTGAATATCTGATACAATATAATTTATTTCTGTGATCAAAGCTGTATTTTCATCATCATTACTCCAGTCTTCAGTGTCACATGTTTTTCAGAAATCATAATAATATTCCGATAAACATTTATGATTATTATCAATGTTGAAAACAGTTGTTTTTATGAAACCGTGATACATTTTATTTTTCCGGATGAATAGAAAGTTGAAAAGAACAGCTTTTATTTGAATCTTATGTAACATTATAAAAGTCTTTAAGGTCACTTTCGATATTAATTTCTATTAAAGGACACAGAACTGCTTCTGTGCGGTTTCAGGGAATGTAGTCATGAATAAGATGTTTTAAAAGACTCACCGCACACAAACTCATCCTGGGCCACGGCGAAGACGCTTTTGCCCTTGAGCAGATGTGGATGGGCGCAGCTGGCGTTCCCCAGAGGACGGAAAGCGTGCTCGGCCACCCACGGAGAAAACCACTTGAGCTGGCAGTCGCACAGCAGGCTGGACGTGTTCAGGTACCTGACAGAGCGAGAGACACACGTGAATAATCACCGCAGGTTCATGAGCTTCATGTGCAAGAGCAGAGATTCATACGCACAGCTCCGTGAGCTTCTTCATCTGAGAGAAAGCATTGGCTTGAACCGACATGATGGCGTTGTTGCTCAAGTCCCTGCGATGTGAGGAGAGAACAGACGTTTAGGAAGCTAATAAACACACATCAAACGCTTCAGATCTGAGAGAGAGAGAGAGAGAGAGAGAGAGAGAGAGAGAGAGAGAGAGAGAGAGAGAGAGAGTCTCACAGCTGCTCCAGCACGTCCAGGCCTGTGAAGGACTTCCTGGTGACCGATCGGATACGATTGCCTTGCAGGAACCTGGAGGAACAGAAAACAAATGCTTTCAGGAGAGTGTTTCCTTCAATGCAATGCAAAGAACGTCAGGAGAGTCTTTCCTTCAATGCAATGAACCTCAGGAGAGTGTTTCCTTCAATGCAATGAATCTCAGGAGAGTCTTTCCTTCAATGCAGTGCAATGAATCTCAGGAGAGTGTTTCCTTCAATGCAATGAACCTCAGGAGTGTCTTTCCTTCAATGCAATGAACCTCAGGAGAGTCTTTCCTTCAATGCAATGAATCTCAGGAGAGTCTTTCCTTCAATGCAATGAATCTCAGGAGAGTCTTTCCTTCAATGCAATGCAATGAATCTCAGGAGAGTCTTTCCTTCAATGCAATGCAATGAATCTCAGGAGAGTATTTCCTTCAATGCAATTCCTTCAATGCAATGAACCTCAGGAGAGTCTTTCCTTCAATGCAATGAACCTCAGGAGAGTCTTTCCTTCAATGCAATGAACCTCAGGAGAGTCTTTCCTTCAATGCAATGAACCTCAGGAGAGTCTTTCCTTCAATGCAATGAACCTCAGGAGAGTCTTTCCTTCAATGCAATGAACCTCAGGAGAGTCTTTCCTTCAATGCAATGAACGTCAGGAGAGTCTTTCCTTCAATGCAATGCACCTCAGGAGAGTCTTTCCTTCAATGCAATGCACCTCAGGAGAGTCTTTCCTTCAATGCAATGCACCTCAGGAGAGTCTTTCCTTCAATGCAATGAACCTCAGGAGAGTCTTTCCTTCAATGCAATGCACCTCAGGAGAGTCTTTCCTTCAATGCAATGAATCTCAGGAGAGTCTTTCCTTCAATGCAATGCAATGAACCTCAGGAGAGTGTTTCCTTCAATGCAATGAACCTCAGGAGAGTGTTTCCTTCAATGCAATGAACCTCAGGAGAGTGTTTCCTTCAATGCAATGCAATGAACCTCAGGAGAGTGTTTCCTTCAATGCAATGCAATGAACCTCAGGAGAGTCTTTCCTTCAATGCAATGAACCTCAGGAGAGTCTTTCCTTCAATGCAATGAACCTCAGGAGAGTCTTTCCTTCAATGCAATGAATCTCAGGAGAGTCTTTCCTTCAATGCAATGCACCTCAGGAGAGTCTTTCCTTCAATGCAATGCACCTCAGGAGAGTCTTTCCTTCAATGCAATGAATCTCAGGAGAGTCTTTCCTTCAATGCAATGAACCTCAGGAGAGTCTTTCCTTCAATGCAATGAACCTCAGGAGAGTCTTTCCTTCAATGCAATGAACGTCAGGAGAGTCTTTCCTTCAATGCAATGCACCTCAGGAGAGTCTTTCCTTCAATGCAATGAACCTCAGGAGAGTCTTTCCTTCAATGCAATGAACCTCAGGAGAGTCTTTCCTTCAATGCAATGCACCTCAGGAGAGTCTTTCCTTCAATGCAATGAACCTCAGGAGAGTCTTTCCTTCAATGCAATGCACCTCAGGAGAGTCTTTCCTTCAATGCAATGAACCTCAGGAGAGTCTTTCCTTCAATGCAATGAACCTCAGGAGAGTCTTTCCTTCAATGCAATGAACCTCAGGAGAGTCTTTCCTTCAATGCAATGAACCTCAGGAGAGTCTTTCCTTCAATGCAATGAACCTCAGGAGAGTCTTTCCTTCAATGCAATGAACCTATTTAGAGCATGTCAAGCAATTGAAATCTTATGATGTGTTGAATAATTAATAGTGCTGGGCAATGATTAATTGCATCCAAAATAAAGGTTTGTGTACACAATATATACATGTGTGTATTTATTATGTATATATAAATACAAACACATGCATGTTTATATATATAAAATATATTTGTATATATATAAGAATATAAATATCTAAATGTATATACATGTAAATATTTTCCAAATATATTCTGCATGTGTGTGAATTCATGTATACATAATACACACACACATATTATGTAAAAATAAACTTTTATTTTGGATGTTATTAATCGTTTGATAGCACTAGTGAAATTAATTGCACATTAATTACCCAAAAATATTAAATATTGTGTTAGATAAGATTAGACATTACAGAAAAGTAGCTTTAGAAATAATTTTTTTGATTCAAAATTTAACCAAACATTTTTTTTTGTGAAATTATGCTCTTAATGTGAAACTAAAAGTGCCATAAGGTGGCGCTAACGAGGTGAGTCATTGAATCATTCAACCAACCAATTAATTAATTCAGAAATGAAACAGGCGAGTGATTAATTAAACCGATTTTCTCAAATGGATGATTCATTCAGAAACGAAGCAAGTGACTTTCTTAATGAACAAGTCACTGAATCATTGACTCACTTGATTCGTTTTAAAAACCGCAGATTGATTCAGTAACGAATCGCCGCTGTGTGCTGCTGCTATTTTCATTTGCAAGATTGAGCAAAATAGACAACATTACATCTAAACTGTAACACAAAATTAATTTATTGTTCATTGGACTGTTCTATAAATCAATAGCACATTTGCAATGGTGCAGATATTGGGGAAAAACAGCACTCTTGTTGGTGTGATATTATTATATCATATGATATAAATATAAGAGGGTCATTATTTGCTTGATTTTAAGCTCATATAACTACATTCATGCAGTCAGTCGTCATCCTGAAACAACCGATTTTAATCCGTTGAAACTCAAACAACAGAGTTATATGCGTGCGCCGTCTCTTTCTGTGTGAGAGGAGCGCGCTTTTTCTCTTTCACCGCCTTTGAATAATTACATAAACACACTTATATCTTGTCTTTGCAAGTATCCTCGTTAACACAGCGATTTAGGTCTTAAGAGAGAGTAAACGGCAGAAAGAGAAACACATACAGTAGCTATATTAGATCCGGACTTCGCTCTTAAAGGGGAAGCGTTCCAATATTGATCCGGACTTCGCTCTTAAAGGGGAAGCGTTCCAATATTGATCCGGACTTCGCTCTTAAAGGGGAAGCGTTCCAATATTGATCCGGACTGCGCTCTTAAAGGGGAAGTGTTCCAATATTGATCCGGACTTCGCTCTTAAAGGGGAAGCGTTCCAATATTGATCCGGACTTCGCTCTTAAAGGGGAAGCGTTCCAATATTGATCCGGACTTCGCTCTTAAAGGGGAAGCGTTCCAACACTGATCCGGACTTCGCTCTTAAAGGGGAAGCGTTCCAATATTCATTCATGTTAATCATAACACACTGCTCTTGACTAAATCACTTTTATAACTTTTAATGAGAATAAATATTTATAATATGTATAGAATCTATACATAATACACGTGTTAATTATATCTATCATAGATAGATAGATATAATTAACACAGTGAAGATTAATTAATTTACACAGTGCATGTAGCGTTTCTTATTTATTGTAATTTTTTGTCTTGTTGCTTGTAATTAGTTTCTTATCCTTATTTCAGTTTATTTATCTTCAGTGAGGTTGAGTTTCTCTCTCTTAAGGCTTGTATTAGTGTGATATTGGTGACAAGGATTATGAAAATTATATGGCATCAAATATTTTAATATAATAAAAACCTTTTCTTTTTTTGAAAAAAAAAAGCACTATATGGTGATATATATTGTTATCGTGATAGAAAATGTGTCATATTGTGACATAAGATTTTGGTCATATCGCCCCCCCATACAGGTCAAATGCCTTAAACTGACAGGTAACATGGTAAACAGTGTAAAAGGCAAATACGATCACTCACAGTTTCCTCAGGTTGTCGAGAGCAGAGAAAGGGCCGTTCATGTCTTCGACGGTCCATGAGATTTCATTATACTTCAGATCTCTGGAGAAATCAGAGAAACCACACCGTTAAAATCCACTCGTAAAGCACTGCGACAGAGCGAACAGACACCCAAACCCCCCCCCGCCCCTCGTTCTTCTTCTTCTGCTATGGTCTAATCATCTCTAACATCCCTGCATTTAACACATTGTACTGCACAGAATTCTTGAGTTTCCTGAAAAAATGATTATTAAAAATTTTTTTTTTGAAATATAAGTGCGTGTTAAATCTGATCATAAGGATGTTATGTGGAGCGTTTATTACTTCATCTCTCAATCAGCATTATATGTTTGGATCATTTCAATTTCATTTTATACTTATTATTGCAAATTAAGAGACTGATCTGTGACCCTGGACCACAAAACCAGTCATACGGGTCAATTTTTAGAAATTGAGATTTATATATCATATGAATCCATTGATGTTTGGTTTGTTATGATCGGACGATATTTGAAAATATAGAATCTGAGGGTGCAAAAAAACGATATATTGAGAAAATCATCTTTAAAGTTGTTCAAATTAAGTTCTTAGCAATGCATATTACTAATAAAAAAATATGTTTTAATGTATTTACGGTAGAAAAATTACTAAATATCTTCATGGAACATGATCTTAATATCCTAATGATTTTTGTCATAAAATATAAATTTATAATTTTGAGCCATACAATGTATTATTGGCTATTGCTACAAATATAGCTGTGCTGCTTATGACTGCTTTTATGCTCCAGGGTCACATATTTAGATTACTTTATTAAAGTATATATTGTACTGATATAAAGATCTCATTGATTTACATTACAAGCATCATCATATAAACATCAGCATCTGCACATCTAAAGCTTTTTGTCCTCCATATTCTCACTATATCAGACTATATGAGCTATAAAAGCTTGATGGATCAAATATGATACAAAACATAACATAAGACACATATGCAAACTTTTCAGATGCTGTATCAAAGTACAATAATAAAACTATTATTGAATGTGTCCGGCTTTATTATTGAACAGCATTGTTCAGAACTGGTGTGCATGCTATGAATATATGACGTCTCTTGCTCTTCTGAAGAGTTTGATGAGCGTTTATTGAAACGAAACGATGCAGAAGCTGAACTCACAGCGCCTGCAGGTCGGCGAGGCCTTGAAACGCTCCGTCAGCGATGAAACTGATGCGGTTGTTTCCGATGTGGAGCTGCTCGAGGACGCCGAGTCCAACGAAACTGCTTTCCTCCAAACGGCTCAACTGGTTCCAGCTCAGATCGCTGACAGACAACGACGACATTAAGAGAAGCATTCAACAAAACATCATCTGTTATGAATGAAGGACTAATCACAGTTCTTTACTTATCAGTCATTTACTTAAATGTTTGCTAAATTAATAAAATATCAGAACAAAAAAAATTGAAAGTGCCCATTATATCAATCCTGAACTGATGGCATCTATTATTGAAAAACTGTTAAAAACTGAGATATTGGTTTAAATAGTTATATAAGAGCTTAAACTAGTCTAAAAGAGCTTAAAGATATTAATTTAAATAGTTACATAAGAGCTTAAACTAGTCTAAAAGAGCTTAAAAGGTATTAGTTTAAATAGTTACAAAAGAGCTTAAACTAGTCTAAAAGAGCTTAAAGATATTAGTTTAAATAGTTACACAAGAGATTAAACTAGTCTAAAAGAGCTTAAAGGTATTAGTTTAAATAGTTACAAAAGAGCTTAAACTAGTCTAAAAGAGCTTAAAGATATTAGTTTTAAATAGTTACAAAAGAGCTTAACTAGTCTAAAAGAGCTTAAAGGTATTAGTTTAAATAGTTACAAAGAGCTTAAACTAGTCTAAAAGAGCTTAAAGATATTAGTTTAAATAGTTACAAAAGAGCTTAAACTAGTCTAAAAGAGCTTAAAGATATTAGTTTAAATAGTTACATAAGAGATTAAACTAGTCTAAAAGAGTTTAAAGCTATTAGTTTAAAATTACAAAAGAGCTTAAACTAGTCTAAAAGAGCTTAAAGCTATTAGTTTAAAGTTACAAAAGAGCTTAAACTAGTCTAAAAGAGCTTAACGATATTAGTTTAAATAGTTACAAAAGAGCTTAAACTAGTCTAAAAGAGCTTAACGATATTAGTTTAAATAGTTACAAAAGAGCTTAAACTAGTCTAAAAGAGCTTAAAGGTATTAGTTTAAATAGTTACAAAAAAGAGCTTAAACTAGTCTAAAAGAGCTTAAAGCTATTAGTTTAAAGTTACAAAAGAGCTTAAACTAGTCTAAAAGAGCTTAAAGCTATTAGTTTAAAGTTACAAAAGAGCTTAAACTAGTCTAAAAGAGCTTAACGATATTAGTTTAAATAGTTACAAAAGAGCTTAAACTAGTCTAAAAGAGCTTAAAGGTATTAGTTTAAATAGTTACAAAAGAGCTTAAACTAGTCTAAAAGAGCGTAAACTAGTCTAAAAGAGCTTAAAGATATTAGTTTAAGTAGTTACAAAAGAGCTTAAACTAGTCTAAAAGAGCTTAAACCACTGGGAAATGTATTTTGAAAATTTTCACTCTGAAATTGCTAGCGAATTTCACTAATAATTACAGAGAAACAGTAAGTAGCATTTAATTAATCATGAAATTGTGTATTAAACATAGTACTGAAATAATAGACTCAAATAGTATTTACTGCAAAAAAAACTATTTTCTTACTATAAAATAAATTTACTTGACGAGCAAAATTATATTGTTTTGTTTTCAGAAATTGTGTTGGATTTTGCTTAAAACAAGAACAAATATCTGCAAATGGGGTAAAAAAAAAAAATGATAATATTTTCTGAAAACAAGTTTTTATTATCTTAAATCATTAAATGTATCTTGATTTAAGAGTGTTTAGACATTTGTAAAGAAAAACAAATCAAGAAACTCAGTGTTCTTGTAAAATATAAACTGATAATCTTTGCTTTATTTACTTACTTTTTTACAGTGTAGTCTAAAAATACTTAAACTAGTCTGAAATCTTAAATCTTAAAAATTATTATAATTCCCAGAAACACATCCATAATGCTCAACCTCTCACAAATCTATTAGCTTCAGCCTTAAGATCATTTAACCAACAGGACGATGAAAGAAGAGAGACAGGAGAACACAACCACAAAAGAGCAAGACGTTTTGCTTCTCCTGCCCTGCGCTAAGGCATGATGGGATGGAGAGGTTAGGAGGAGAGTATGTGTGAGAGCAGACTCACAGCTCGGCGAGTTTCTGGCAGAACTCCCAGGCGTCGGGTTTGATGCGACTGATGGCGTTGTGTGACAGATGCAGCTGCTGCAGCGTCAGGAGGCCGTAGAGCCAGCCTTTGCTCACCTCCGTCAGGTTATTGTACTCCAGCTGCCTGCTCACACACACACACACACACACACACACACACACACACACACGTCTCACACACACACACACACACACACACACACACGTCACACACACACACACACACACACACACACAAACACACACACACAAACACACACACACACATGCGCGCGCACATGTCACACGTCACACGTACACACACACGTCACACAAACATACACACACACACACACGCACACACACACACACACACACACACACACACGTCACACGCGTCACACACACACGTCACACACACACGTCACACAAACATACACACACACACACACGTCACACAAACATACACACACACGTCACACACGCATGTACACGTCACGCACACGCACACACACACACGCACACAAACACACACACACACACACGTCACACTAGGGTTGGGTCTCGAAAACCGGTTCATTTTACAGTGTTTTAAAATTGCATATGTTTCCAGATTCAAATTTTCAAACCTCTCAGTAGATTTTCAGACCGTATTTAACATAAATGGTTCATAGAGCATTATTTTCAGCTTCATATTTGGTATATAGTACAGTCATCTATAAACTTTTTTCATTGAGTCCCTAAAATGAAAAATATGTTGTTGACATACATTTTTAGTACAAAGCTAAGTTAAACACAATACTTTTTTTTTTTTTGCTTTTACCCGTTAAAATGCACTTTGATATTTTTCTGTACTAATTCTACAGAAATTAATTTATGTTTTGTTATGCTTTGTGGGTTTAAACGCTCTGAAGGGTTTTCTGTTTGTCATCAAGTTCATCATTCAGTGTTTGTATTGCAGCCTGGCGACTGCATTTGACTTAAGTGATTGCCAGGTGATGAGTGGGAAGGGAATACAATGGCACTGAAAAGTAGTCTAAACATAACAATAGGCAAAAATACTCAAAACAACGCGAGAAAAAGAATGGTATAGAACATTTTCATTTTGATGAACGGAAACTAAAATTTAAAGCGACAAACAAAAATCCCTGATATTTCAAGACTTTGACAAAAAACAACAATATAAAATTCTCTGACTTTCAATGTCTGGAATAGACCTTTTAAATTCTGATATTCCAGAAATTCAATGAGATTCCAGAAATTACATGATATTCCAGAAATTGCATGATATTCCAGAAATTACATGATATTCCAGAAATTTCACAATATTCCATGATATTCTAGAAATTCTACAAGATTTCAGAAATTCCATGATATTCCAGAAATTCCATGATATTCCAGAAATTCCATGATATTCCAGAAATTCAATGAGATTCCAGAAATTACATGATATTCCAGAAATTACATGATATTCCAGAAATTTCACAATATTCCATGATATTCTAGAAATTCTACAAGATTTCAGAAATTCCATGATATTCCAGAAATTCCATGATATTCCAGAAATTCCATGATATTCTAGAAATTCTACAAGATTTCAGAAATTCCATGATATTCCAGAAATTGCATGAGATTTCAGAAATTACATGATATTCCAGAAATTACATGATATTCCACAAATTCCACAAGATTTCAGAAATTCCAGAAATTCCATGATATTCCATGATATTCCAGAAATTCCATGATATTCCACAAATTCCACAAGATTTCAGAAATTCCATGATTTTCCAGAAGTTCCATGAAATTTCCAAGAACCGGGTTTTCGAAAAGACGCGCTCATTTCGATTCTGCTTAACGATTCCTACTTTCACATTAAATTTTTTCATATTTATTGACCCGTTTGCAGAAAACTACGTCACTATATCATCATAAACACAGACGTTTTTGTCTTAAGTGAACGTAAAAAGATTTTCGTCATTAATTTTACTCAAAGAACAAAAGAAAACCTTTCACTGATCTTGACAGAATATCTTTAATGAATGAATCTGTATTTTATTTATGAAAATAAATCTATGCAGTGTTTTTAAACTTTTACTTACAGTTTCTGTACCTGAAATTTGATTCAGTTGTATTTATTTATGCTATTGCTAATTTGTTCCTATTTTATTACTTGTCTTTAACACTTTATTATTTGAAATTGCTATAAGTCTAGTTGTGCTGTGTTGTGCTTTTGTTGTGGCTTGTTAAAAGCTGAACTTTTATGTAGGCTGCTGGTTTTTGCTCATGTTATTCAGCTGCTTTGCAAAAAGACACAGATTAAAAGTTTGACATTTTTTATCTTATTAGAATCGAAACTAGGACTCGTTAAGAACCAGAATCG
This sequence comes from Schizopygopsis malacanthus, assembly GCA_027474115.1. Taxonomy (NCBI): domain Eukaryota; kingdom Metazoa; phylum Chordata; class Actinopteri; order Cypriniformes; family Cyprinidae; genus Schizopygopsis; species Schizopygopsis malacanthus. The sequence continues at coordinate 382,970 of CM049865.1, read as the reverse complement.
ATACCCAACCCTACGTCCCACACTCGTTCTGGGTTAAACCTGAGCTCGTCACACGAGTCCGCTCTACTCACAGGACTTCCATGTTGTTCAGCCCCCAGAAAGCGCCATCCATGAGCCGCGTGATGCCGTTCCTCTGGATCTTCAGCGAGCGCAGGCCGTGAAGCCCGTGGAACGTCAGACCCTCGATGCGCCGCACGCGGTTCCTGCTCAGCTCTCTGTCAGACATTAAACAAGTCAATCATAAGTGTGCGCGATTAATCGTTAACAGATCGCGATTCGACTCATTTCTAAATGACAACAATTCATCTGCATCTATTAAAACTTTAAAAAAGCCATATCATTCAAATCTGCATTCGCTTGCGTAAGAAACAGCTTCACAAACAGTCTTTTCAACTACGCTGTATTATTTCTGTCTTACAGTCATTCATATGTGACCCTGGACCACAAAATTAGTCATAAGGGTACATTTCTTTTAATTGAGATGTATACATCATCTGAAATCTGAGTAAATAATCTTATTCTGGAAAATCTGAGGGTGCAACAAAAAAAAAATATTGAGAAAATCACCTTTAAAGTTGTTCAAATTAAGTCCTTAGCAGTTAATATTACTAATAAAAAATCAAGTTTTGATATAATTATGGTAGGAAATTTACTAAATATATTCATGGAACATGATTTTAATATCCTAATGATTTTTGTCATAAAAGAAAAATGTATAATTTTGATCCATACAGTGTATTGTTGGTTATTGCTACAAATATAGCTGTGCTGCTTATGACTGCGTCTGTGCTCCAGAGACACATATTATCACTGAAGTACTGGTATGAAAGTTTATGGTTCAGATATAAACACTGATGTCTATAGTAGCGATCAAAATAGAGCAAATCTGTTGATTACATTGTTTCATGATGGTTTAAAAAATGTATTTGTCATTGAATCATTCAAGAAATTAAATTAAAAACTCTGATACATTCAGTAATAAAACAAGTGAAGTATTTATGAGTGAGTCATTGAATCATTCATTCAAACCACTTTCATAATTTTAATATTAGAAATTCGTGCATAATATTTGAAATACATATATATAAATAAAAATGTCTAGAAATTCACTCATATTAATTAAACACTTTTAAATAGACTGCAAAAATAACATTTAGTTTAGTCCAGAATCGTGGGACAATCGTGATGTCTAATTGAGACAAAAAAAATTGTGATTCTCAAAGTATCCAGAATTGTGTAGCTCTAGTATCGCATGAAACGTCACTTACAGGTGCTGCAGGTGCGGCAGCGGGAAGATCTTGGGCGGGATGGAGCTCAGGCGGTTTTTGTTGAGTTTTAACACCAGCAGTGAGTTGGACAGGTTACTGAAGCAGCCGTGCTCCAGCGTGGAAATACGGTTATTATTCATCAACCTACAGAAAGACGGCATTCAAACACAGATGCATGACATGCTGTAATCACTGATAGATCTGGCAATAAACAATAAACTACTTCTACTGAGTCACGGAAAAGATTAAGCTAGACTCAAAAAAGTGTTAAACAGCTTAAACAATTCTATTAAAAGAAATCATAAATTAGTCTAAAAAACCCGAACGAGTCTAAAATTAGCTTAAAGTAGTCCAAAAAGGCCTTGAATTCAAATTAAAGATAAAAAACTAGAATAAAAGAGCTTAAACTAGTCTGAAAGAGCTTATACTAGTCTGAAAGAGCTTAAATTAGACTAACGGAGCATAAATTAGTGTAAAAGAGCTTAAACTAGTCTAAAAGGCCTTGAATTCAACTTAAAGATAAAAAAACTAGTCTAGAAGAACTTGAACTAGTCTGAAAGAGCTTAAACTAGTTTGAAATAGCTTAAACTAGACTAACGGAGCATAAACTAGTCTAAAAGAGCTTAAACAAGTCTAATGGAGCATGAACTAGTCTAAAAGAGCTTAAATTAGTCTAAAAGAGCTTAAACTAGTCTAACGGAGCATAAACTAGTCTAAAAGAGCTTAAATTAGTCTAAAAGAGCTTAAACAAGTCTAAAAGAGCACAAACTAATCTAAAATTATCTTAAATTATTCCAACGGAGCATAAACTAGGCTAAAAGAGCTTAAATTAGTCTAAAATAGCTTAAACACAAACTAGCACAAACTAATCTAAAAGTATCTTAAATTATTCCAACTTAAATTATAGGGTTGGGTATCGTTTGAATTTTATTGACTGACGACAGACTCGTATACTGTTTCTTGTGCGCTTATTTATGATGACGCGATCATGGCTGTGTGCCGTGAGCACAGTGATGGCTGACAGGACAGGAAAGATTGTTTTACTGACATATAGCCTAACAGCATCTCATTGTTCTACAGAAGCTCATTTGGCTGGTTTATCTTTTCCGCGCTCATTTGACTCGCGCCTGGTGCAGAGGCAAAGCTGCAGTGCGTGTCTGAAAAGTCTCGTTGGATGTGGATGCAAAACAATACACCGGTTCCGCGTCTTAATAAAGGCATTTCTTGTCAAGAAAAAGGGGACAAATACTGCAGTTTTGAGCAGGGTGGCCAAGCTTAGATCAGTGGTGGCACTGCTACACGGATGAACAAGTGATCACAGCATTGTGATCGCACACCTCAAAGGTTAAGGAATGAAACAGACACATCATTTTCATTTAGGAATAGAATCACGTTAGTGTTTGAATCATGTTCGCGATCTTTAACGATCTATTAAATTAATGTCACGTTGGTGGTGACACCTCTCTTGCAACATGTTTAGCTATCACAGATATTATACTTAGCTTTTTTGGCTTCTGATCGCAAAAGCAGCCAAACTTTGGAGGCTTAGATTAGCGAGCAAGGTTCTGGCAGATCGCTAGATCACACCGGTCCTCACAGATCCGCAAAAAAAATCGCATAGGAATCAATAGGCGGAATCGAAATTTTAATTTGACAACAAGTCTCCGATTCCTGACCTTAAGTATCCGATTCTGGAATCCGA
>CM049865.1:360000-370000 GCA_027474115.1 Schizopygopsis malacanthus | reverse complement strand
ATCTATCAGCTATCTATCCAACTACCCATCTATCCATCTCTATCTATCAACTATCTATCCAACTACCCATCAATCCATCTCTATCTATCAGCTATCTATCCAATAACCCATATATCCATCTCTATCTATCAACTATCTATCCAACTACCCATCTCTATCTATCAGCTATCTATCCAATAACCCATCTATCCATCTCTATCTATCAACTATCTATCCAACTACCCATCTCTATCTATCAGCTATCTATCCAATAACCCATCAATCCATCTCCATCTATCAACTATCTATCCAACTACCCATCAATCCATCTCTATCTATCAGCTATCTATCCAACTACCCATCTATCCATCTCTATCTATCAGCTATCTATCCAACTACCCATCTATCCATCTCTATCTATCAACTATCTATCCAACTACCCATCTCTATCTATCAGCTATCTATCCAATAACCCATCTATCCATCTCTATCTATCAACTATCTATCCAACTACCCATCTCTATCTATCAGCTATCTATCCAACTACCCATCTCTATCTATCAGCTATCTATCCAATAACCCATATATCCATCTCTATCTATCAACTATCTATCCAACTACCCATCTCTATCTATCAGCTATCTATCCAACTACCCATCTATCCATCTCTATCTATCAGCTATCTATCCAATAACCCATATATCCATCTCTATCTATCAACTATCTATCCAACTACCCATCTCTATCTATCAGCTATCTATCCAATAACCCATCTATCCATCTCTATCTATCAGCTATCTATCCAACTACCCATCTATCCATCTCTATCTATCAACTATCCATCCAATAACCCATCTACCCAACTATCCCCCAAACAGTCTTTCAGCGAATAGTTCTTAAAATAACATTTTTTATCTTTAATAATGGAAAGAATATTTTTGCACTATAAAGAAAGATTTTATGGATGTTACAAATGTTTTGAACAATGCCGGTAAGCAAACCGTTCATGGTAGCCATTGACTTCCATAGTATTTTTTCCCATACTGTTCGGTTACCAGCATTATTAAAAATATCTGCGTTTGTGTTCATCACAAACTCATACAGGTTTGGAGTAAATGATGACAAAATGAAATACCCCCTTTAATGGATGCCAATAAAGTTACATTTAATTTATTTTTAATTGTCTGCTATTTTGATTTTATTGAAATACTATTTTTAACAGCAAAATCATTTTGTGAATGCGTGTCTTTAACTACACACCATCATAAACATCCACTCAGGATCTCCATTTGTTGGAGACAGACTCTCAGAGATCAGGTCTAAAGTAATTTGGAGCGTTTCAGGCCGTGTTGATGTTTCGGGAATCAGTCAGCTGAAGGATCTGGAGCGGCGCGTGAAGCTGCCAGACGCCTCCGCGGCTCTCGACCCCCATCTGGACTCCATCAGCTCAAACGGCCGCGGGGAAAGTAACGCCTGCTAATCTACTCGCAATGCAGGGAAAGTGAGCGCCGCCTTTGATTTCCAATCCACAGTTTGAGGAGTTTCTGGCTCTGGACAGGCGTTTTACTGGAATCTCTCAGAGGTGGAGCGTTCACAGCCGTCCACTGCATACAACAACATCACCAGCCTTTGTTTCTGGTGCATATTTGTTTTTTTTATCATCAATTTAAGCGTGAAAAATTCATTTTATTCCATTGAAGCTAAACACAGTTTAATTCCTACACTGAATATGTAAACATGAAGCTGAATGTAACAGGATTTCTGTGTAAAATCTGATTAATGAACTACATTTCTGACTGATTTACACAGAAATAAATCAATTTGGTGATTCGTGAATAAGACTCGTCATAATCAACATTAAGTGCTTTACAGAGATAAACCTGTCGTTCCCTTGCACACAAACACATTGAGATATCACACTCTCTCTGTTATGATAAGATAAACGCTTCAGACTCGTTTTTCACACTTCACATGTTCTCCGAGTCGCTCCACTGTCTGCTGTACCCAGACACACATTCTCAGTGTGAGTGTGTGCTTAATATCTCTGCTAGTTTGATGACTGGTTTCAATACGACAACTGTTTTTGAAAAATGTTCCATGGTAATACTTACTACAATGCTATAGGCAAGACACATTTCCAGACAGACAGACAGAAACAGACAAAGACAGACAGACAGATACAGATAGACAGACAGACAGACAGACACAGACAGAGACAGACAAAGACAGACAGATACAGATACAGACACAGACAGAAACAGACAGACAGACAGAAACAGACAGAGACAGACAGACACAGACACAGACAGAAACAGATAGACAGACAGAGAGACAGACAGACAGAGACAGACACACAGACACAGACAGAAACAGATAGACAGACAGAGACAGACAGACAGACAGAGACAGACAGACAGACAGACAGATATAGACAGACAGACACAGACAGACACACACAGACATAGACAGATAGACAGACCGACAGAGACAGACAGACAGAGAAAGACAGACACAGACAGACAGACAGACAGAAACAGACAGACTGAAACAGAAACAGACAGAGACAGATAGAAACAGACAGACAGAGACAGACAGACAGACAGACACACACAGACAGACGGACAGACAGAGACAGACGGACATACAGACACAGACAGACAGACAGAGACAGACACAGACAGACAGACAGATATAGACAGACACAGACAGACAGAGAAACAGACAGACACAGACAGACCGACAGAGACAGACAGACATACAGACACAGACAGACAGATACAGACAGAGACAGACAGACAGAGACAGACAGACAGACAGAGACACAGACAGACAGACCGACAGAGACAGACAGACAGACAGAGACAGATAGACAGAGACAGACAGACAGAAAGAGATAGACAGAGACAGACAGACACAGACAGACAGACAGAGACAGACAGACAGAGACAGACAGACAGACAGAGACAGACAGAGACAGACAGAGACAGACAGAGACAGACAGACAGACAGACAGAGACAGACAGACAGAGACAGACAGACAGAAAGAAAGAGATAGACAGAGACAGACAGACACAGACAGACAGAGACAGACAGACAGAGACAGACAGACAGACAGAAAGAAAGAGATAGACAGAGACAGACAGACACAGACAGAGACAGACAGAGACAGACAGAGACAGACAGACAGACAGACAGACAGACAGACACAGACAGAGACAGACAGACGGAGACAGACAGACAGAGACAGACAGAGACAGACAGACAGACAGAAACAGACAGACAGACTCCAACAAAAATTATTTCCAAAAAATACAAATAAATAAATACTTTACAAAAACATCATAAATAATTACCAAAAAATAAGTTTTTTTTTTTAAACTGATTTCCAACAAAAAATCATGTCCAAAAAAATTATAAACTGACAAAATAAATAAAGATCAAAAAAACACATGGTACATTTTGGTAATCCTGCCATTAAATACATTTGTAACATGTTTTTTCCACTTATATTAATACTGACTGGTCAATTTTCCAGTGTGAACTTCACTGAGTAAAAGGTGTGCATGGGTTGAGAGTTACTACGAAACTGCTGCCGTCTCAAACTCTCCACGGCACTGAAAAACCCTCGGCTCTTTCCAGATGTAAATCATGAACAGCTTTTTTCCTCCTATTTTTCCATTCTGGCAGCGAGAGCCCTTCACAGCCAAAAACTCCAGGCCTCCATTTCTCCCTCCCTCTCTCTCTCTCTCTCTACACATCGACTCCTAATGGCTTCCATCTCTGGTTGGATTTAGCTGCTAATTCAGCAGAAATAATGGGCCTGGGGAAAACAAAAGCTCAGGCAGTTTAATGCGTGAACGTGCTGCAGAGCTGCTCATAAATTAGCATCACCTCCTGAACCCTTGGAAGCCCCGAGGACTCTCGTTCTCCTACATCTCGACGGAGCTGGAGTCTCTTAAAGACCATCACTTCATCCCACTCTTAGTGAATGCAATGCAACCGAACTGAACAAGAACGAATGCCATTGTAACTTGCAAAAAGCAAAGTGTTTGTTCTTCATGACTAGAATAACATATGCAAATGAAGTCCTGCGAGCCCCTATTGACAGAACAACAAAACACCAATTCGTGTGCTAAACCTTCCTGCTGGATTCAGTTCTTACAGCTAAAACTGTGCATGCAATGACAATAAATATGTGCATTTTTATGCAAAAATAACTAGTAAATTTCACAAAGAAATAGCAAGCAACATTAATTTAACATGAGATTTTGAAGTAAAAAAACGTGGTTTTATTTACAACTTTGAAAAATATTTTTTACAGCATTTTGACATAACTAACACTTATTAATTTAGGCAAATTATGACATTTTATTTATGGTATTTTCTTTGTTGGAAACTATGTTATTTTGTGTGTGTTCTCATTATTTGCTGCTCAAAATATGATTTAATTTCTCTTTCTATAAAGATATTGTCTTTTTCAACACGAATAAACTTGGAGTTTAAAAGCAATGTCAAGTAACGTTAACGTAACACATTCATTAACCACGAAGAAGCAAAACACCAATAATCTTCATTTAACGTACAACTTTTGACAATGACTGTCACTTGTTTTATTTTTAATCAGTAAATCAATTTGTTTACATGTTGATCATAATACGAATTCATCTGATTTTCAACACAGGATATATTCCAACATTGGAATTTAAAAATTGTGATTTTGTTTATATTTAGGGCCTTTAAACTAAACACACACACACATACAAATCAAAGCTAAATTAATAACTCAACATAGTGTTTTTGCTACCCCTGTCACTGTATGTATCATATTTAACGTTATACACGGAGCACGTTAATATTTATACGTTGAGTCGTGTTTGTTTTGCTTGTTTTTCAGTACAAACGCTTTAGTTATTTATAAACTGAACCTACTGTTATGATATTCTACGCTGTATGTTTTTTCCTCATATTTAACCATAGCAGAATCGATGAAAGCGAATGTGTTGCTGATGTTTTGAGAGACACACAAAGAAAGGAGCTGAGGTAAAATAACGTTACTCACAGACGCGTGATCCGCGCGGGCAGCCGCTCCACGATCCTGCCGTGTTTTAATCCACTACAGTCCGCTACAAATCCCGTACACGAGCACACAGACGGACACGGCTCCGGTTCCGATCGACCCGAGCCTCCGTTCATCGCGTTATATCCCGTAACGTGAAACACGAGCAGCACGAAGCTCACAGCGCGAGCGGGCTGCGGCATTTTCATCCAGAGAAGGAAAAACTAATAAAAAGTTGACGAAATCAATCCGTAGAAGTTTTAATTCCGCACGAATGTGGAAGAGGGGAAGGTTATTGGGAGGTCCGCGTCAACTAAATCTCTTTCCGCGTTTAATATCATGGATAGAAGTGCAGATATCAGCGCCACGGCACTCGCTCCATCTCTGAGAAACTTTTTCCAGCGCGCTGGAATCAGAGCAGCATTCCGCGGCGCGCGCTCCCGTGCGCGGAGACAACCGGAGACAGCCGAAGATTGCCGAAGTCCACAGCGCGAGGGATTCTGGGTACTGTAGTGCAGAGAGACAAATACGGGTGCGCTCAAAATCTGTGCACTGTTTTTGCATTCCCAAATAATCGTAATATCATTAAACAGGCTTCAAATAATATTTCAACTAAAACTATATTGTATCTGATTAGCGAGTGAGGCTATACATGTGACCATGAACCACAAAACCAACTTAATTGAGATTTATACATCTGAAAGTTTAATAAATATAAATATTATGGTATGGTTTGTTATGATAGGACAATAGTTTGCCTACAACTATTTGAAAATTCGAGGGTGCAAAAAAAATCTAAATATTGAGAAAATCATCTTTAAAGTTGTGCAAACGAAGTGCTTTGCAATGCATATTACTAATCAATAATGATGTTTTGATAGATGTATGATAGGATATTTACTAAATATCTTAATGGAACATGGTCTTTAATTTTTGGCATAAAAGAGAAATGTATAATTTTGACCCATACAATGTATTTTTGGTTATTGCTACAAATATACATGTGCTGCTTATGACTGTGCTCCAGGGACACAAATGTTTCCAATCTCTCCATTTTATGTTTTTTACTGAATTTACCCCTTTTTGATTAAATATTACTCTAATTTGCATAAAGTTTCAGATGAAAAAAAAATAGTTTTTTTATGCTGCAATAGGCAACATATTCATGTTTATCAACAAAATTCAGATCCAAAAGTGTGTGAGATATGGGGGAAAAAATCCTGAAATATATTTCAATAAAGTTTCTGACACTAATATGACTTCATAGATAATTTTACAAAAAGTATTTTGGACATCTAATGCTGCTCCATTCCCGGGTCAAAATGACCCGAACATTTTAAATGGTTATATCTCTTTAAAAAAAAAAAATTCTGGAAAAAAATAAAAGATGTGTATTTTGAGGCTCATAAAGCATTTGTAAAGTTCGTTCCCTCACTATTTGTCTGTTTTATAGCTTTGCCTCTTAAAGGTGAATTAAGCAGTAACTGAGTCCCATTGAGTTCACAGCAGTTTGTGAAGCAGAGGACTGATTTCTGCTCCATTAGCATACAGACGAGGCTGATGATGAGCGTATTGTGTGTCTGCTGTTATCTATTATGAGCTGTGAATGAGCTCAATCTCACAGTGATGCTTCATTTCCTAAACACATCAGTCTTCACTGAACCATAGGCTATGCCATATTAGTTTAACCCTTCAATAAAACAAAGTTACATGCAGGTCCATAAAGTAAAAAAAAAAAAACTGTTTAAAAAGTGAAATCATTTTTTGTTTAAATTTATGAAAATTATTTATGAACAATATGTTATATAAAATATAAATGTTGAACTCTAAACCTGCTAGAAAATCAAAGACATAAATTTAAACTAGTTGTGTTCCAAATTTGAGGTTGATATCTAAAAAAAAGAGCTTTCAGTGAGGTTTTGTTTGGGCGCCGTACCAAATGTTCTCCATTAGATGCAGCAAAACACAGAGTTTATCTCTTAAATATTACAAGAGCACACACACACACACACACACACACACATACTCCAACATCCATACCAACACACACACACACACACTCCAACATCCATACCAACACACACACACACACATACTCCAACATCCATACCAACACACACACACACACACACTCCAACATCCATACCAACACACACACATACACACACACACACACACACACACACACACACATACTCCAACATCCATACCAACACACACACACACTCCAACATTCATACCAACACATACACACACACACACACACACACACACACACACACACACACTCCAACATCCATACCAACACATTTCACTCCTCATTATACTCTGTATAATTGTGTATGTGACAAATAAAGCTCATCCGAGCTTAATTTGTTTGTTGTTGTTTTGTTGTACACACACACACACACACACACACACACACACACACACACACACACACACACACTCCAACATCCATACCAACACACACACACTCCGACATCCATACCGACACACACACACACACACACACACACACACTCCAACATCCGTACCAACACACACACACTCCGACATCCATACCGACACACACACACACACACACACACACACACACACACACACACACACACACTCCAACATCCATACCAACACACACACACACACACACACACACTCCGACATCCATACCGACACACACACAGACACAGACACACACAGACACACACACACACACACACACACATACTCCAACATCCATACCAACACACACACACACACACTCCAACATTCATACCAACACACACACACACACACACACACTCCAACATCCATACCAACACACACACACACACACACACACACACACACACACACTCTCCAACATCCATACCAACACACACACACACACACACACACACACACACACAGTCCAACATCCATACCAACACACACACACACTCCAACATTCATACCAACACACACACACACACACACACACACACACACACACACACACACACACACACACACACACACACACACTCCAACATCCATACCAACACATTTCACTCCTCATTATACTCTGTATAATTGTGTATGTGACAAATAAAGCTCATCCGAGCTTAATTTGTTTGTTGTTGTTTTGTTGTACACACACACACACACACACACACACACACACACACACACACACACACTCCAACATCTATACCAACACACACACACTCCGACATCCATACCGACACACACACACACACACACACACACACACACACACTCCAACATCCGTACCAACACACACACACTCCGACATCCATACCGACACACACACACACACACACACACACACACACACACACACACTCCAACATCCATACCAACACACACACACACACACACACACACTCCGACATCCATACCGACACACACACAGACACACACAGACACACACACACACACACACACACACACATAGCTGCATTATTTTTTCAATTGGCTCAATAATACGCAGAAGCAGAAAACAGGAATAAAGCAAGCATTTGCTTTATAGACCAAACCTGAAAGAATTGCACCATCTGATAAAAAATGATTGCCAACAGAATGAAAGCCTATTAACAAAAATTGCACCATTTTACAGTTAAACGGCACTGTGATTAAAAATATCAGTTCAATGGGGACATTTTTGTCCAAAAGGCGCTGAGAGGAACTACTTTTTTACCTAGTGTATAATAGATTTATTAAAGGAAATGAGGGAGGAATATTACAATTCCAATAAAAATACACACCTGAGCCCAAATGTATGCATTTAGCATTAACACAGGAAAAAATATCAACATAAATAAAACACTAAAATGGCCAAACATGTCCATAAGAGTGCACAAGGGTTTATCCGAATCAAGTTCACGCTCTGGTTCATTATATAGTAATTAGTGGCTGGAGGGAATATTTGATTGTCCTATATAACCAGCATGAACAAATCTATTCTTATTAAGTCAATTGCATTTGTTTTAATTGCTAATCATGATTATGGCCACAAGCAAAAGGACAAAACCATGCAACAAAACCAAAGTTCAATGCCGTTCCTGTATCGAGTGCATTTATTTAATAATGCTGTCCTGATGTGTCGTTTGAGTGTGTCAATATATATATATATTATTTATGAATTTATGAAACTACATGTACATGTACAAATGTTATTTCTGGTTTAAGTGCACATCAAGTGTAGTTATATATGAAGTCTCGGGTCTGGTCTTTATACTCAGAATAGCAACAGAGAAAACAGTGTCTTCCCAGCATGCATTGCTCTGAGCCAGTACAAACACGAGCACAGGGCTAGTGTGTTTAACAGGTGAGCGACTGAAAGAAGAGCTGATTCTGCTGGGGGGGGGGGGGAATTATGGGTATTTCTATCACTATTTCTCAAGTCATTAACTCTACTGTAGTATACACACTTAATGATCAGACTTTGCTGTTGCACACGATCTCTTCTGTCATCTGATTGAGTATAACTGTTCTCGTGTCAAATCTGGACTACGCGTCAGAATAACTGCAGTCATATCTCCAGATATGAACACTGCTTGATCATGTTCTAGTCTCAAATCTGATCATCTCTCAATCAGCATTGCATTATATGTTTGGATCAATTCAATCTCATCTTATACTGAGACATACTGTTATAAAGATCTCATTGATTTACATCACAAGCATCAGAACTTCATCAGCATCTGTTTGAGTCTCTAATAAAGCTGTTTGTCTGCTATGTCAGATTATATGATTTATAGTGTATGCTCATTTAGACTAGTTTATGCTCCTTTAGACTAGTTTATGCTCCGTTAGACTAGTTTAAGCTGATTAGTTTATGCTCCGTTAGACTAGTTTATGCTCTGTTAGACTAGTTTAAGCCAATTGTAGACTAGTCTATGCTCTTTTAGACTAGTCTATGCTCTTTTAGACTAGTTTATGCTCCTTTAGACTAGTTTA
>CM049865.1:342500-355000 GCA_027474115.1 Schizopygopsis malacanthus | reverse complement strand
ACACACACACACACACACACTCTCACACACACTCTCACACACACACACACACACACACACACACACACACACACACACACACTCTCTCTCTCTCTCTCTCTTACACACACACACACACACACACACACACACACACACACACACACACACACACACACACACTCTCTCTCTCTCTCTCTCTCTCACACACACACACACACACACACACACACACACACACACACACACACACACACACACACACACACACACGACAGTGTCGTTATTTGGCAGAAGAATGTGTGCTGATTGTTTGACACAATAAGCCCCGGTAAGAGTTTTAAAAGAGGCGCATTCCAGAAGCTGTAACTGTAATAATAAACAAGAGTTGTGCTCGTGCGTTCCCGTGCAGGATAAATATCACGTTGTGGCGACATTACAGACTTTATATATATACTATTGACGTTGCAGACGGTTACATTCCCGGATATGAATCTAATTAATATTCATCGCGCCCACTGAGCGACACGCCTGCTTCGTAGCCAATCGGAGAGCGTCCGCTGGCTGCGTGTTACGCCGCGTCATTAATATTCATGAGCCCAGCCACCGCCAAAACGCGCGTGATGTCACCACCATCATCCGCAGAGCGACTGATTCAAACCCGCGTGCGGAGCGTCTTTCTGCAGCAGCGACTGAAGGTCAGAGAGACAGACAGCACTGAAAACCGGACCTGAAGGTATTATAACGTATTATGATGATGATGATGATGTGTGTTTGCTGCTGGGACGGTACCGCTATGTCAACATTCCGCTGTCAGATGATGGTGTGCATCATCATGTGCCGATTAGATATTCGCATTTAATGCTGCAGAATAAAATAATGTGGTGAATATGAATGAATATCGCGCGGTTGCATCCGGTCTGAATCCGCATCCTGCCAGCATCCCGCGCGCAGCAGAACCGAATAGAGTACCGCTGCTATATTTAACCGGGCTTTGATGCTCTAAGCGGGTTTGTCTGATCTGGGTCACCTCAGCTGCTGGATTTACATTATTACAGCGGGTCATGTGACGGGTGGCTCTGTCTGATGAGATCCAGCATGGCATGCGCCTTCCCCATCTTCAGGATACAGTCATATAATATCGTGTTATATATCTACTATTATAGATGCACGTGACTCACGTCTGCTTGACTGTAATTACCCAGATAACCTTCTCACAACATTCACTGGTGTTTTGTTTTTAAATGTTAGGACAAAACAATCTTAAAGTAATGTTTATGGAGCGTTCTTGTGACCCTGGAGCACAAAACAAGTCATAAGGGTCAGTCTTTTTAATTGAGATTTATACATCATCTGAAAGCTGAATAAATAAGTGTGTTATGATAGGACAATATTTGGCAGAGATACAACTATTTGAGTGCAACAAAATCAAAATATTGAGAAAATCACCTTTAAAGTTGTTCAAGCAATGCATATTATTAATCATAAATTAAGTTTTGATATATTTATGGTACGAAATGTACTAAATGTTTTCATGGAACATGATCTTTATATCCTAATGATTTTTGGCATAACATAAAAATCAATAATTTTGACCCATACAGTGTATTGTTGGCTATTGCTATAAATATAGCTGTGCTGCTTATGACTGCTTTTGTGCTCCAGGGACACATTTAATATTAAGAAAAAACATTCTGAGATCAATATTCCCAAAATATCCTTATCACGTCATTTACACGTGATAAGGTGTAAACTTAAAAAAAAAAAAAAAAGTTACTTTGGTAACAGTTTAGTTTCAGGTGTCCTTGTTACACATGTTACATGTACTTACTATTATAATAAGTTAATTATGTATAATTACATGCAAGTAACCCAAAGTCAAACCCTAATCCTAACCATATACAGTTTAGTATTAGTAATTAATATTGCTTAGTACTTAAATGTATAATTACACTGTAACAAGGACACCTTAAAATAAAGTGTAACTGTTTCATCTTCAAAACATTCAAAAGTAACGTTTTCATATTTAAATGGAACGTTTTTAGAACATTTAAAAAAACATTCAAAAGTAACGTTTCTAAAATACAAAATGATCAAATGGAACATTTTTAGAACATTTAAAAAACAATCAAAAGTAACGTTTCCAAAATACAAAATGATCAAATTGAACGTTTTTAGAACATTTAAAAAAACATTCAAAAGTAACTATCAGGGATCTGCAAGAAATGGGACCCAGATGCAAATGAGCGGACAATTGTAGTTTATTTACAGGACATTGACTGGAAACAGCAGGGAGAGTGGATAGTGAATCAGTCCAAACAGAGGGGCAGGGCAGACAACACAATATGGGCAAGAGGGATGACCACTGAGCCTGTCCGAGGTGGTAGCGGACTGGAGCACAGAGGCGGCAGCTCCAGAGGAAGGGATAGGCAGGACAACAGGGACCATGAAGTGGATCTCAGAAGTCTAGCTGCCAGGTAGGGACTCACAGAACCAGAAACCTGACTTGTGAGAGTGGAGAGCTGCTTCCAGATAGTAGCGGTCAGAGGCCAGGGAATCTGGGTAAAGGGCAGGACAGGGCAAAACACGATAACAAACAAGACGAGACTCAAGACAACACAAAAGACAGAAAAACAGAGAACACAAGTAAAAACAATAAATAATCAAAACTAAATAATCAAAAAGTAAAAAACTAAAAGCCAAGATCCAAAAAGGGAACTGGAACTGCAAAAACAAGGTTAAAGTTAAATCTAAATAAAGAGAAAACAAAACTAGATAAAAATTCACAAAATCAAAAAACAAGAACTAGAGAAAACGAGGATATAATATAACAAGATAAGAGATCAAAAAATCACTTGAGCAAGATCAAAATAACTAGCGCAAGATCAAAGTTTCACTCTAAGACCATGAAACAGGTAAACACCAAAACGAACCAGCAAAGATACAAGGGGAAGGAACACAATATAAAGCAGCAGAGCACACGAGGATCAGGTGAACGCAATCAAGCAAACGAGGACTAGACAAGGACTAAACAAGGGGGCGTGACCAGGGGAAACAGGGAGGTGGTACAAGTGGAGGACATGGCAAACACAAACAGAGACAGAGCCATGTGCTCAGACACAAAACAAACAAAGAAACATTAAACAGGAACAAGACAGACAAGACTGTCAGTGCTGGTTCCTGACAGTAACGTTTCCAAAATAAAAAATTATCAAATGGAACGTTTTTAGAACATTTAAAAAACATTCAAAAGTAACGTTTCCAAAATACAAAATGATCAAATGGAACGTTTTTAGAACATTTAAAAAACAATCAAAAGTAACGTTTCCAAAATACAAAATGATCAAATTGAACGTTTTTAGAACATTTAAAAAACAATCAAAAGTAACGTTTCCAAAATACAAAATGATCAAATTGAACGTTTTTAGAACATTTAAAAAAACATTCAAATGTAACATTTCCAAAATACAAAATGATCAAATGGAACGTTTTTAGAACATTTAAAAAACATTCAAAAGTAACGTTTCCAAAATACAAAATGATCAAATTGAACGTTTTTAAAACATTTAAAAAACATTCAAAAGTAACGTTTCCAAAATACAAAATGATCAAATGGAACGTTTTAAGAACATTTAAAAAACATTCAAAAGTAACGTTTCTAAAATACAAAATGATCAAATGGAACGTTTTTAGAACATTTAAAAACATTCAGAAGACATGTTTTCAGAACTCGATGGGAAGGTTAGCGCCACGTTCTCCAGCGTGTTTATGTTCACTGGGTACAGGCTGGACATTAGCAGACTCCTGCTTTCTTTGTGTTGTGCTGATGAGTAGAATCTAAGACTGCTGAAGTTCAAACATCACGCTGTGCTTTAAAGGAGACGCCCATCCTCAATACTTTGGGGCTTCATATGGTCAAGTACATTGTTTACGAAGGCGTTTAGGTTTCACTAAGTAGAAACGAGCATGCATTAACACTCGTTAATCTCTGAACATGCTGGAAATTCATGTTTCAGGTGCTGTAATTCCAGCACTGCTATTATTTCCATGAGGAAAGTGATGACAAAGGTCTCGGATGATAGCAGAACCCGACACACACCTACATCACATTATTATTAATAGTCTGCGACTGATTGTTTTCCAGTGAAACATGGTCATTAGAGAACTCATGCCAACTATGACCCTGGAGCAAAACCAGTCATAAGGGTTAATTTTATGAAATTGAGATCTCTATGCATCATCTGAAAGCTGAATAAATCATATTTCCATTGATGTATGGTTTGGACAATATTTGTAAATCTGGAATCTGAGGGAGCAAAAAAATCTAAATATTGAGAAAATCATCTTTAAAGTTGTCCAAATGAAGTTCTTAGCAATGCATATTACTAATCAAATATTAAGTTTTGATATATTTATGATAGGAAATTTACAAAATATCTTCATGGAACATAATCTTAATATCCTAATGATCTTTAGCATAAAAGAACAATGTATAATTTTGAGCCATACTTAAGACTGCTTTTGTGCTCCAGGGTCACGTATGTATTTTTCTCGCTTTAATCATGAATGAATGCAGTTTTTGTGCAGCGAAGGAGCAAATATGCGTAATTTAGGACCAGTAGGTGAAAGGTCACGATTATGACTCGGGGTGAAATAATTAACCCTGTAAACCTGAAGTTAGGTATAATCAACAGAAAGCTTTAAATGGACTCAATAATAAATATAAAGATGGGTCAGTTAATGTGAAAAAGCAGCTCAATCTAGATGAATTTTTGATGCTTGTGATGTAAATCAATGATATCTTTATAACAGTATACATGTAAATATATGTCTCCAATAATATGTCTCAGTAAGATGAGATTGAATTGATCCAAGCATATAATGCAATCCAATGATGATTAAAATGAAACAATCTGATGATCAATGACGTTTGTGATACACTAAAGCTTTTACTGGAAATAAAAACTTCTCAACGACAGGAAACAAAGAAAAAATCTCTTAATGTGAGTTATTGTCTGTGTACGTGTGTGCATTATGTACGTTTCTGTTATGATGTTTCTGAAGTGAAATATCAAACAGAGGTGGAGACGTATGGTTAGTGACCTCCCGCAGCGCTCTCGCTCTCTGACGCTATTGTTTCAGGTCTTTCTATGGGTGGGAAACTCTAGATCTTGTTTATGAACGTGGCCTTCAAACACACACAGATCTTCACAGATCAGCCAGCAGGTCTTTCCTCTGATTCAAACCGGCTTTATGATCAGCTTGATGTTATATCACCGCACCGATGAATAAATATTGTTGAAGATCAGAGGCTGATGTAATCTAGTGGAGCTCGGATGCTTTAACCAGCGCTGGGCTCCGCCTTTCACTGAAGAACTGCGAGTAAATTTGACAAAACACATTGATGTTATATTTCGAAATTGAAAAACTGAAAAGGTGTTTTCTTGTTCACTGTACTCTAATAATGTTTACAACTTTTTTTACACTACACTGTAAAAAAAAAAGAAAAGTTGAAAGGTTAAGGCGACCAGCTTCAGCAGATTTGTGAGTTTTCTCAACTTTTTGTTGCATAAACCTAAAACAAGTTGAGAAAACTCCAGAATTTGCTTAAACTTTTGTCTTGTTTTACCGTGTATAGTGTAGTATAAATTCTTATAAGTGGTGTCACCACTGGTGGTGGTTGAGGAGAGCCCCCCCCATGATTGTAAAGCACTTTGGGTGTACAACAATACACATTAAAGCGCTATATAAATGCATCATTCATTTACATGTATGCATTTAGCAGACGCTTTCATCCAAAGCGACTTACAGTGCATTCAGGCTATACATTTGTCAGTATGTGTTCCCTGGGAATTGAACCCACAACCTTTGCGCTGCTAACGCAATGCTCTACCACTGAGCCACATGAACACATTCATTCATAAGGTACAGCTTATATGTTTTTTATATTATACACATGTATCTTATTTAGAAGACAAACACAAAAGGTAGTTTTCCAGAATGTTCTCAGAACGCTCGTGCAAGGTTTTGAACAAACGTTCGTCCGGGAACATTAATGGAATGTTCTTTCAAACTTAGTCTTTAATAATTAGTGTCGGGGAAAGTTAATTTTAAAAGTAATGCGTTACAATATTGCGTTACTCCCTAAAAAACTAATTGCGTTACTTAGTTACTTTTTATGGAAAGTAATGCGTTACAATATTGCGTTACTCCCTAAAAAACTAATTGCGTTACTTAGTTACTTTTTATGGAAAGTAATGCGTTACAATATTGCGTTACTCTCTAAAAAAAGTGACTAATTACGTTACTTAGTTACTTTTTATGTAAAGTAATGCGTTACAATATTGCGTTACTCTCTAAAAAAGTAACTAATTACGTTACTTAGTTAATTTTTATGGAACGTAATGCGTTACAATATTGCGTTACTCCCTAAAAAAGTAACTAATTATGTTACTTAGTTACTTTTTATGGAAAGTAATGCGTTACAATATTGCGTTACTCTCTAAAAACGTAACTAATTACGTTACTTAGTTACTTTTTATGGAAAGTAATGCGTTACAATATTGCGTTATATCCTAATAAAGTAACTAATTACGTTACTTAGTTACTTTTTATGGAAAGTAATGCGTTACAATATTGCGTTACTCTCTAAAAAAGTAACTAATTACATTACTTAGTTACCTTTTATGGAAAGTAATGCATTACGTTACTTTTGCGTTACTTTTTAAATATGAGCAGGGCTTGATTGTTTGTTTTTAATATAATAAGTTCTATTTATAGCAAATATAAAAGCCTTTCACACCAAAAAGTGTAATGAATAAACCTCAGACTGAAGGACGAGTAAATCACGTCTGTACAGAAGAACACAGGAGAAGATCAACACTCTTCAGCTATTAAAAAAACAATGAAGCACAATTGTTAGTTTATCTAAAGTCATTTTTGATTATTAGTATGATTGAACTGATCATCAAAGCTCAGAAGCAAACACATCGGTTAATAAAATGAGATTAGATATTTGTGTTGTTTAACATATTTAATTATTGCAGGTTTGCATCATATTCTGAGTTTGCATTTCACTGTTTTAATTCATTTTGATGAATACTGAATCTGTTTTTTGCGAGTGGGATGAATTAATACACATTCATATTTAGTCTACTACAGTAAGATCATGTTCACACGGCGCACTCAGTCAATAAATGGGAAAAAAAGTAACTCAGATATTTTCTAGTAAATTAAAAAGTAATGCGTTACTTTACTAGTTACTTGAAAAAAGTAATATTATTACGTAACTCGCGTTACTTGTAATGCGTTACCCCCCCGACACTGCTGATAACATTCTCAAAAACATTTGTAATGTTTCAGAATGTTCAGAGAACACGGAATAATAACGATATTTTTTAGAATGTTCAAACGCAATGTTCACGTAACATTTGAACATTTTAGGGAACATTCAGAAACAAAGCTTTTAGAAATAACTGAAACTAAAATTTGAATTAAATATATTTATTTTTATGTTTATTTCAGCTACTTGCCAAGGTAACATTTCTCATAAATGTACAATAATAAATCAAATTAATCTAAACAATATAGGGATATATACAATTAAAAACTACTTAAAACGCCGGAAACACAACAAAATAATAATACAAAAAATTGAAATGGAAAATATAAACATTAAAAATGGTTTAAATGATTAATAAAAACTATAATAGTGTACTAAAATGACATGTTTCATAAACGTATTAAGAATACAAGTTCTGCTGGGTGTCACTGTGAAGAGTTAATCTCAGTGAAGTGAAGAAACGTTTAAGACGTGATCCAGACTGACTGAATTCTGGGAGTTTGAGTTTGGAAATATCAAACCAGGACAGACTGAGACACGCATTTTCACAATGCATGGAATATGATTGTGTCTGAATATGCTTTAGGCAGCACAGAAGAGCTCTGAGATCACGTGTGTAATCATTCAGCAGTAACGAGATCTGGCCTAAAGATGAGGAAGGCCATCTCATTAAATATTCATGAGGCAGCACTCACTGCTTCAAGCTGAAGGAGAATATGACCTCAAACCTCTCATAACGTGAGCTCAAGTCTCCAGGAAGCACCGTCAGCCAATCACATCGCTGCGTTAGTGGATGAATCATCACTTTAAACAAGACGTGTGATTGGTTAATAACTTGAGCCATTCATTATATAACAAAATACCAAATCAAGTCATTTAAAAAGAAATGCACTTTACAAATAAAACATTTGACTAAAGTACAGTTTAACATGATAAAAGGACTTTACAATGAAAGCCAGTTGAATAAACACCACGGGATAAAACAATACAAATCATTTCAATCTCACTTCTGACTTTTTATTGCAGTTCTGAGAACAAATCAGAATTATGAACCATAAACTCACAATTCTGCATTTACATTTTTTTCTGGAATTTTGAGTTTAAATCTCGCAAATCAGATTTTTTTTTTTTGAATTTTAATATGGCAATTTTGAGTTTAAATATGACAATTTTGAGTTTAAATATGGCAATTTTGAGTTTAAATATGGCAATTTTTAGTTTAAATATGACAATTTTGAGTTTAAATATGACAATTTTGAGTTTAAATATGACAATTTTGAGTTTAAATATTTTAATTTTGAGTGTAAATATGGCAATCTTGAGTTTAAATATGAGAATTATGAGTTTAAATATGAGAATTATGAGTTTAAATATGACAATTTTGAGTGTAAATATGGCAATCTTGAGTTTAAATATGGCAATTTTGAGTTTAAATATGGCAATTTTGAGTTTAAATATGACAATTTTTAGTTTAAATATGACAATTTTGAGTTTAAATATGACAATTTTGAGTTTAAATATGGCAATTTTGAGTTTAAATATGGCAATTTTGAGTTTAAATATGGCAATTTTGAGTTTAAATATGACAATTTTTAGTTTAAATATGACAATTTTTAGTTTAAATATGACAATTTTGAGTTTAAATATTTTAATTTTGAGTGTAAATATGGCAATCTTGAGTTTAAATATGAGAATTATGAGTTTAAATATGAGAATTATGAGTTTAAATATGACAATTTTGAGTGTAAATATGGCAATCTTGAGTTTTAATATGGCAATTTTGAGTTTAAATATGGCAATCTTGAGTTTTAATATGGCAATTTTGAGTTTCTTCTTTGAATTATGAGTTTAAATATGACAATTATGAGTTTAAATATGACAATTCTGAGTTTAAATATGACAATTTTGAGTGTAAATATGGCAATCTTGAATTTTAATATGGCAATTTTGAGTTTCTTCTTTGAATTATGAGTTTAAATATGACAATTATTAGTTTAAATATGAGAATTATGAGTTTAAATATGACAATTATGAGTTTAAATATGACAATTATGAGTTTAAATATGGCAATTATGAGTTTAAATATGGCAATTTTGAGTTTAAAATGGCAATTTTGAGTTTAAATATTTTAATTTTGAGTTTCTTCTTTTAATTTTGAGTTTAAATATTTTAATTTTGAGTTTAAATATTTTAATTTTGAGTTTAAATATGGCAATTTTGAGTTTTTTCTTTGAATTTTGAGTTTAAATATGGCAATTTTGAGTTTTTTCTTTGAATTTTGAGTTTAAATATGGCAATTTTGAGTTTAAATATTTTAATTTTGAGTTTAAATATGGCAATCTTGAGTTTAAATATGACAATTTTGAGTTTTAATATGACAATTTTGAGTTTAAATATGACAATTTTGAGTTTAAATATGACAATTTTGAGTTTAAATATGACAATTTTGAGTTTAAATATGGACAATTTTGAGTTTAAATATGGCAATTTTGAGTTTAAATATGGCAATTTTGAGTTTTTTTAGAATTATAATTCTTTGTTTCTGCCATGGAAAAAATAAATAAAACCTTCTATCCTACATTTCTGAATTTTGAGTTTATATCTAACAATTCTGATATTTTCAGATATATGATATATATATTTCTTCCATGCTTTACTGTGCATGAGTTTTGTTCCGGCATGTGTTTGCTGTAGTCACAACATGAACAATGTCACATAGAAGCACATTGTTTGGTACTTTAAAATAGAAGTAAAATAATTGCTGTGATATCATTTACAATAACTTTGCAGGAAGGTTATTTGGATTTGCAGAGCGCAGCTAAAAACAAAAGCTTATCTTACACGTGGCTTTAGTTCTGGGGTGTTAATATCACATGAGCGCTGTGTGTGTGTGTGTGTGTGTGTGTGTGTGTGTGTGTGTGTGTGTGTGTGTGTGTGTGTCTCTGACACATATGGCTTCAGAACTGAAATATCACATGATAAGGATCACTCGCGTTTTGTTTGGTTTGTAAACAATGGCTTAGTTACGTGTGTAGCCCCGCCCACGTTTCCATGAACTCAAGCAGCAGGAGGCGGATCCTGAAGGGGACCGGAGGCGGGGCTACAGTGATTGACAGCTGTAAACACCATTGCCGTGGCCATGACTTGTGTCGTCTCAGTGACCAATCACAATTCAGTATGCAAATATATGCCAGAAGTGGATTATGAAGCACCTTAGACTGAAACTGAGTCGAGATGTTATGGGAGCTTGTTTCTGCCATGGGGTTAAAAAAAATGAAAAGGTAACTTTTATGAGTTTATATCTCATAATTATAACTTTCTTTCTTGCAATTCCAAGTTTACATTTTGAGTTTTTTCCATAATTAAATAGAAAAGTTAATTGCAAGTCTTTATCTCACTAGTCAGACTGTTTTTCTTGCAATTGCAACGTTTTAAATCACAATTTTTTTTGCATTTATATCTGACTTTATCATAACTCTGAGAAATTGCTCAGAATTGTGGGGTAAAAAAGTTTTTAAGTATTCTATATGTATGTATTCTATAATATATACAATTATATAATTGCACAGCTCAATATAAAGTTGGATATATAATATTTTGTATAATCTATCATTGCACAGCTCAGTATGTAACGCATATATATATCAGTTTTTATCAAGCTGAACTGTATATATATATATATATATATATATATATATATATACATACAGTTTTTTGGCATATGTACAGATATGGTTATATCGAAAAGCAAATCTCAAAAACATGATTGTTTCAAAAACATAACTAACATTTTAGTGCAGTTGTTTCAGTATTACTTGACATAGAGTGTGTTTATGATGAAACCAAAGGCGTGAAAAGCATCTATTTTAGGTCCTAACTCTCTTTGGTTTTAATTAGTGCTCATTTCCAGGCTCGTTCCACCCAGAGCTGCTATATCTGCTCTCTGTGTCTGCCCACCAGAGACTAAAAACTGTGTCAGGATTACGGTAAAACACCTGTTACCAGACAGGTTTCCTGAACACTGCCTCTGGCCTCTCATTGGTCAGCCGGGTGGATAGTCCTGCGTAGGGGTGTGCGATATATATATCGTCTGCAATATTATCATAATTGTTGTTTTAATGATGTGCAATGTGACAATATTGAGTATTTTGCAAAAACCAAACAAAATGCCTACCGAGTGCACGCATACATTAGCCTAACGTTACGTGGTGATGAAGGGGTTAAACCGTGCACGTGCACATTTAGAGCGTGTTCTTTCACTACATGATTCAGTCAATTAAAATGCATTATATAAGATCACAAAATTCAAGATATGGGGGCAGAAAATGTATATATTTACATTAAAATCACACGAAGAGAGACGTTTTTTCTTCAAAATATGCATGATATGAAAAATGTAATATTGATTTTATACAACAGTTCAATAAACAATAAGTTAATATTAAGAGACTTACGTTTTAGACGCCATATTGCCTGTTTTTGCCAACACAAAATAATTATAAACCGCCACGGCGCTGCTTTGTGTCTCTGAGCAACAAGATAGTGATCCGTTTCTGAATGATTCAATCGTTTAAAAGATTCGGTTCAGTCGCAGTGACTCGCTTGCTAAATTAATGAATCGTTTAAATGATTCGGTTCAGTCGCAGTGACTCGCTTGCTAAATGAATGAATCGTTTAAATGATTCGGTTCAGTCGCAGTGACTCGCTTGCTAAATTAATGAAATGTTTAAATGATTCGGTTCAGTCGCAGTGACTCGCTTGCTAAATGAAAGAATCGTTTAAATGATTCGGTCCAGTCGCAGTGACTCACTTGCTAAATTAATGAATCGTTTAAATGATTCGGTTCAGTCGCAGTGACTCACTTGCTAAATTAATGAATCGTTTAAATGATTCGGTTCAGTCGCAGTGACTCGCTTGCTAAATTAATTAATCGTTTAAATGATTCGGTTCAGTCGCGGTGACTCGCTTGCTAAATTAATTAATCGTTTAAATGATTCGGTTCAGTCGCGGTGACTCGCTTGCTAAATTAATTAATCGTTTAAATGATTCGGTTCAGTCGCGGTGACTCGCTTGCTAAATTAATTAATCGTTTAAATGATTCGGTTCAGTCGCAGTGACTCGCTTGCTAAATTAATGAATCGTTTAAATGATTCGGTTCAGTCGCAGTGACTCGTTAGCT
>CM049865.1:320000-337500 GCA_027474115.1 Schizopygopsis malacanthus | reverse complement strand
GGTTTTAGGAAGCCTGTTTGTATGAAAAACGGTCTAAAAACATGCCGTGATATATCGTGATAAGTATCGTTTATCGCGATAATTACCAGCCCTACTTTCAACTCAACGGGAGTTCATAATCTAATATTTTATCGATTTTTTTTACATTAAAATAATCATTTTTAGTGTTCTTCGTATATTTTTTGGTGATTTGTATGGAAACAATCGGGGTCAAAATGACGTGTGATTATTTTTCAACACAATAAAAGTTAATTATTGCTCATATTTTATGTCTCTAATAAACTACAATAAAGGTTTTATGACTCTATAGCCTTCATTTTGGCTAATTTTATGGAAGCAAATATGGGTCAATTATACACACAACACAAACTAATTTTTAGCACAATAAAAGTATACAATTTCTCATATTTTATATTTTTTTTAGTCTCTGACAAACTAAAATATATGTTTTATATGTGACTTTTGGTGATTTGTATGGAAACCAGAGTCAAAATGAGCCATAATAACCATTATTTAAACACAATACGAGTTTATTATTGCTCATATTTAAAGAAATTTCATCTCTGACAAACTACAATATATGTTTTTCGTAAAATGTGACTTTTGGTGATTTGTATGGAAACCAATCAGAGTCAAAATGATCCATAATAACCATTATTTCAACACAATACGAGTTTATTATTGCTCATATTTTATATTTTGCAATCCCTAAAAAGCTACAATAGAGGTTTTATAAAATAAAAATAAAAACATGACTCATAAAACATAATTCGAGCAAATTTTACGGAAACAAACATGGGTCAATTTGACAAAATAAATGATGTAGCATTATCTAGGAGTTCATAATTTCTCATATTTAATATTTTTTAGTCTCCAACAAGCTACAATAGACGTTTTACATCTAAGAAAGAAAAATCATTTTTAGTGTTTTTCATAGAGCTGATTTTGGCGATCTATATGGAAACCAATCGGGGTCAAAATAACCCCCAACACAAATGATACTGAATGGATGAATGCAACCATTTCTCGGGTTACAAGCTCAATGGATTCAGGTCAGCCAGTATCCCACAATGCCCTCTTGTTTGTTCTCACAGGCTTCGGTCTGGCGTTCAACCTCCAGCCGGCGCTCACGATGATCGGGAAGTACTTCTACAAGAAGCGTCCCATCGCTAACGGCTTGGCTATGGCTGGCAGTCCCGTGTTTCTCAGCACGCTAGCGCCGCTCAATCAGTATCTGATCAATGAATACGGATGGAGGGGAAGCTTTCGGATCCTCGGCGGGCTCCTGCTCAACTGCTGCGTGGCCGGATCGCTCATGAGGCCCCTAAGGGCCCCGGCGAACACGGCCAAAGCACTGGAGGAGAAGCCGGCCACGGTGAAAGGTGACCTATTATTTACACAAGTCTCTGATGTCCAGTTTCAGCTCAAAATATCATTTAATCATTTAAACGATTCATTCATTTAGCAAGCGAGTCACTGCGACTCATTTAAACGATTCATTAATTTAGCAAGCGAGTCACTGCGACTGAACCGAATCATTTAAACGATTCATTAATTTAGCAAGCAAGTCACTGCGACTGAACCGAATAATTTAAACGATTAATTAATTTAGCAAGCGAGTCACTGCGACTGAACCGAATCATTTAAACGATTCATTCATTTAGCAAGCGAGTCACTGCGACTGAACCGAATCATTTAAACGATTCATTAATTAAGCAAGCGAGTCACTGCGACTGAACCGAATCATTTAAACGATTCATTAATTTAGCAAGCGAGTCACTGCGACTGAACCGAATCATTTAAACGATTCATTCATTTAGCAAGCGAGTCACTGCGACTGAACCGAATCATTTAAACGATTCATTAATTTAGCAAGCGGGTCACTGCGACTGAACCGAATCATTTAAACGATTCATTCATTTAGCAAGAGAGTCACTGCGACTGAACCGAATCATTTAAACGATCCGTTAATTTAGCAAGCGAGTCACTGCGACTGAACCGAATCATTTAAACGATTCTTTCATTTAGCAAGCGAGTCACTGCGACTGAACCGAATCATTTAAACGATTCATTAATTTAGCAAGTGAGTCACTGCGACTGAACCGAAACATTTAAACAATTCATTAATTTAGCAAGCGAGTCACTGCGACTGAACCGAATCATTTAAACGATTCTTTCATTTAGCAAGCGAGTCACTGCGACTGAACCGAATCATTTAAACGATTCATTCATTTAGCAAGCGAGTCACTGCGACTCATTTAAACGATTCATTAATTTAGCAAGCGGGTCACTGCGACTGAACCGAATCATTTAAACGATTCATTAATTTAGCAAGCAAGTCACTGCGACTGAACCGAATCATTTAAACGATTCATTCATTTAGCAAGCGAGTCACTGCGACTGAACCGAATCATTTAAACGATTCATTCATTTAGCAAGCGAGTCACTGCGACTGAACCGAATCATTTAAACGATTCATTCATTTAGCAAGCGAGTCACTGCGACTGAACCGAATCATTTAAACGATTCATTCATTTAGCAAGCGAGTCACTGCGACTGAACCGAATCATTTAAACGATTCATTCATTTAGCAAGCGAGTCACTGCGACTGAACCGAATCATTTAAACGATTCATTAATTTAGCAAGCGAGTCACTGCGACTGAACCAAATCATTTAAACGATTCATTAATTTAGCAAGCGAGTCACTGCGACTGAACCGAATCATTTAAAGGATTCATTCATTTAGCAAGCGAGTCACTGCGACTGAACCGAATCATTTAAACGATTCATTAATTTAGCAAGCGGGTCACTGCGACTGAACCGAATCATTTAAACGATTCATTCATTTAGCAAGAGAGTCACTGCGACTGAACCGAATCATTTAAACGATTCAGTAATTTAGCAAGCGAGTCACTGCAACTGAACCGAATCATTTATACGATTCATTCATTTAGCAAGCGAGTCACCGCGACTGAACCGAATCATTTAAACGATCCGTTAATTTAGCAAGCGAGTCACTGCGACTGAACCGAATCATTTAAACGATTCTTTCATTTAGCAAGCGAGTCACTGCGACTGAACCGAATCATTTAAACGATTCATTAATTTAGCAAGTGAGTCACTGCGACTGAACCGAAACATTTAAACAATTCATTAATTTAGCAAGCGAGTCACTGCGACTGAACCGAATCATTTAAATGATTCTTTCATTTAGCAAGCGAGTCACTGCGACTGAACCGAATCATTTAAACGATTCATTCATTTAGCAAGCGAGTCACTGCGACTGAACCAAATCATTTAAACGATTCATTAATTAAGCAAGCGAGTCACTGCGACTGAACCGAATCATTTGAATGATTCAGTAATTTAGCAAGCGAGTCACTGCGACTGAACCGATTCATTTAAACGATTCATTAATTTAGCAAGCGAGTCACTGCGACTGAACCGAATCATTTAAACGATTCATTAATTTAGCAAGCGAGTCACTGCGACTGAACCGAATCATTTAAACGATTCATTCATTTAGCAAGCGAGTCACTGCGACTGAACCGAATCATTTAAACGATTCATTAATTTAGCAAGCGAGTCACTGCGACTGAACTGAATCATTTAAACGATTCATTAATTTAGCAAGCGAGTCACTGCGACTGAACCGAATCATTTAAACGATTCATTAATTTAGCAAGCGAGTCACTGCGACTGAACCGAATCATTTAAACGATTCATTAATTTAGCAAGCGAGTCACTGCGACTGAACCGAATCATTTAAACGATTCATTCATTTAGCAAGCGAGTCACTGCGACTGAACCGAATCATTTAAACGATCCGTTAATTTAGCAAGCGAGTCACCGCGACTGAACCGAATCATTTAAACGATTTATTCATTTAGCAAGCGAGTCACTGCAACTGAACCGAATCATTTAAACGATTCATTAATTTAGCAAGCGAGTCACTGCGACTGAACCGAATCATTTAAACGATTCATTAATTTAGCAAGCGAGTCACTGCGACTGAACCGAATCATTTAAACGATTCATTAATTTAGCAAGCGAGTCACTGCGACTGAACCGAATCATTTAAACGATTCATTAATTTAGCAAGCGAGTCACTATGACTGAACCGAATCATTTAAACATTTAATTAATTTAGCAAGCGAGTCACTGCGACTGAACCGAATTATTTAAACGATTCATTAATTTAGCAAGCGAGTCACTGCGACTGAACCGAATCATTTCAACGATTCATTAATTTAGCAAGCGAGTCACTGCGACTGAACCGAATTATTTAAACGATCCATTAATTTAGCAAGCGAGTCACTATGACTGAACCGAATCATTTAAACATTTCATTAATTTAGCAAGCGAGTCACATTAATTTGCGACTGAACCGAATTATTTAAACGATTCATTAATTAGCAAGCGAGTACTGCGCAAGCGATTCATTAATTTAGCAAGCGAGTCACTGCGACTGAACCGAATCATTTCAACGATTCATTAATTTAGCAAGCGAGTCACTGCGACTGAACCGAATTATTTAAACAATTCATTAATTTAGCAAGCGAGTCACTGCGACTGAACCGAATCATTTAAACGATTCATTAATTTAGCAAGCGAGTCACTATGACTGAACCGAATTATTTAAACATTTCATTAATTTAGCAAGCGAGTCACTGCGACTGAACCGAATCATTTAAACGATTCATTAATTTAGCAAGCGAGTCACTATGACTGAACCGAATCATTTAAACATTTCATTAATTTAGCAAGCGAGTCACTGCGACTGAACCGAATCATTTAAACGATTCATTAATTTAGCAAGCGAGTCACTATGACTGAACCGAATCATTTAAGCATTTCATTAATTTAGCAAGCGAGTCACTGCGTCTGAACCGAATCATTTAAACGATTCATTAATTTAGCAAGCGAGTCACTGCGACTGAACCGAATCATTTAAACATTTCATTAATTTTGCAAGCGAGTCACTATGACTGAACCGAATCATTTAAACATTTAATTAATTTAGCAAGCGAGTCACTGCGACTGAACCGAATCATTTAAACGATTCATTAATTTAGCAAGCGAGTCACTATGACTGAACCGAATCATTTAAACGATTCATTAATTTAGCAAGCGAGTCACTATGACTGAACCGAATCATTTAAACATTTCATTAATTTAGCAAGCGAGTCACTGCGACTGAACCGAATCATTTAAACGATTCATTAATTTAGCAAGCGAGTCACTATGACTGAACCGAATCATTTAAACATTTCATTAATTTAGCAAGCGAGTCACTGCGACTGAACCGAATCATTTAAACGATTCATTAATTTAGCAAGCGAGTCACTGCGACTGAACCGAATCATTTAAACGATTCATTCATTTAGCAAGCGAGATATATATCGCACACCCTATCACGAACGATTTCATAATCGAGCGATTACATTGATTTTTTCCGTAGCTTGTCAGTGAACTACGGCTCGGTGCTGCTCCATCTGAAAGAAGGTGATGGAGATTTAGTACTAATCGGCTTTACTAACGAGGTGATTTTTGCATAATAGGTCCCCTGACGGAGAAGACCACGGCCTGGCAGATGGTTAATAAGTATCTGGATCTGTCGCTCTTCAAGCATCGAGGATTCCTCATCTACCTGTCGGGAAACGTCATCATGTTCTTGGGCTTCTTCGCGCCGATCGTCTTCCTCTCGTCGTACGCTAGAGACAACGGCGTGGACGAGTATCAAGCGGCCTTCCTGCTGTCCATCCTGGCTTTTGTGGACATGTTCGCTCGGCCGTCCATGGGCCTTCTGGCTAACTCGCGCTGGGTCCGGCCGCGGATCCAGTACTTCTTCAGCTTCGCCGTGCTGTATAACGGCGTGTGTCACCTGCTGTGTCCGCTGGTGGAGAGCTACACCGGGATGGTGGTGTACGCCGTCTTCTTCGGCTTGGCCTTCGGGATGGTGAGCGCCGTCCTGTTCGAGACGCTGATGGACCTGGTCGGAGCGCAGCGCTTCTCCAGCGCCGTGGGGCTCACCACCATCGTGGAGTGCTGTCCGGTGCTGATCGGGCCGCCGCTGGCCGGTAATATAAGAAGAGAAAATATCATATAAATATGAATATTGAGTGAGAAACATAAAAATACATGTCCGGTGCTGATCGGGCCGCCGCTGGCCGGTAATATAAGAAGACAAAATATCATATAAATATGAATATTGAGTGAGAAACATAAAAATACATGTTCGGTGCTGATCGGGCCGCCGCTGACCGGTAATATAAGAAGACGGTAATATAAGAAGACAAAATATCATATAAATATGAATATTGAGTGAGAAACATAAAAATACATGTTCGGTGCTGATCGGGCCGCCGCTGGCCGGTAATATAAGAAGAGAAAATATCATATAAATATGAATATTAAGTGAGAAACATAAAAATGTAAAACACTGAAAATTACTTAAATTTTTTTTAAAAAATACATGTTCGGTACTCATTGGTCCACCGCTGGCCGGTAATATAAGAAGAGAAAATATCATATAAATATGAATATTAAGTGAGAAACATAAAAATTTAAAATACTGAAATAAAAATAAAATTACAGGTAATATAATAAGAGAAATTATGATATAAATATGAATATTTAAATTACAAAAAAACTTAAATTAAAATTAATAAAAATACATGTTCGGTGCTCATCGGGCCGCCGCTGGCCGGTAATATAATAAGAGAAAATGAAATATAAGTATCAAATAAAAATAAAATAATGAAAGGAAAATTTACAAAATTTAAACAGAAAAAATTTATAAAATAAATAAACGTCCAGTGCTCACTGCCACTGGCAGGTAATAAAACAAGATAAAATATTGATATAAATAATATTTTTAAATCTAATTAAAAAAAAAATATATTTTAAATACTGAAAATTACTATAGTTAAAACTATAACACAAAAACATTATCAACACTCGCAGGTAATAACATAAAATATGAATTTTAGATTAAAAAAAATGTAAACGAAAAATATAAATTATGAACATTTCTAAAATTAAAACTGAAATAAAAATACATGCCCGTTGCACATCGGACCGCCGCCGGCAGGTAATAAAATATTAATATTAAAAAAAAAATATGAAATGAAATTAAAAAAAAATTCAAACTGAAATAAAAGAAATGTCCGTTGCTCACAGATAATAAAATATTAATATTTGATGAAAAACTAAATTATAAAAAGCTAAATGCTATTTAAAAGAACAAAAACTAATACAAATTACAAAAGCACATCCGGGTTATTATGTAAATATAATTTAAATAAATGAATATGTAAATATAATACAGCTAGTTACCAAGGCGATATCTTATTTTAATTCAGTTTGACTCAATGTACTAAAATAACTAAAACTGAATTTTAGAAATTTTAAAAACAAAATAATTATAAAAATGACAAAAACACAACAAAATGACTATTACTCCAATTAAAAATTAAAACAATATATATATATATATATAAATATAATATTGATGACAACTATAATAGTATTTGATATTAAACAACACTGCAACACATAACAAAAAATCAAATCATATTGTAAAATATATAATAAAAACTAATTTAAAATGTTAATGAAAACTGTCATATTATCTTAACGATACTGAAATAACACTAGGGTGCATTACTAAACATAAAATGAAAATATTTAAATAAAAGCTAATTAAAAATGATTAATACTGAACTAAATAATGATTCTGTTTCTCAAATCTGTTCGTCAGTGCTTTGTGTTTTGATTTCTAAACTCAATATTGCACACGCATATATCTGTAGTCCTGTAATTAATGCATGGCATTGATTCGTAGGGAAGTTAGTGGACATCACAAAGAACTACAAGTACATGTACCTGTGCTGCGGATCTGTGGTCGTGCTGTCCAGCATCTGGCTCTTCATCGGCAACTTCATCAACTATCGTCTGGTGGAGCGCGAGCGCAAACAAGAGACGACGTACAAACACGGCGAGCGCGAGGAGCAGACGGAGCTCCACGCAGACGCAGACGCGGCGCAGCAGCTCTGCGAGAGCAAAGACGGCGTCATGCAGCGAGAAACCAACATCTGAACGCCTCGGCAGACTCCGAACACACTGCCAAAGCTGCAGAGGCTTTATTAGACCGAGCACAGCAGCACTCGACGCCGGGCCGGGGCTGGGAAGAGATGCAGAAAGCACTCCGCATACGTTATGACCGTCTGCTTCAATAAAAAATATCAACTCTATGAGATATAAACGTGGAATTCAGAGGGAAAAAAAAGGTTGAAATTGCGGTCACAACTCAAAATGACAAATTCTGAATTTTAAATTCTAAATCGTGCAATTTTAGTTTTAATCTCACAAACTGTTTATATCGCACGATTTAGAGTTTATATTTCATAATTTGAGTTTATATCGCATAACTGAGTTTATATCTCATAATTGAATTGGTCTCATAATTATGTTTATATCTCTTAATTCTGAGTTTATATCTCATAATTCTGAGTTTTTATCTCATAAGTGTGGGTTTATATCTCATAATTGAGTTGGTCTCATAATTCTGAGTTTATATCTCATAATTGAGTTGGTCTCATAATTCTGAGTTTATATCTCATAATTGAGTTGGTCTCATAATTCTGAGTTTATATCTCATATTTGAGTTGGTCTCATAATTCTGAGTTTATATCTCATAATTGAGTTTGGCTCATAATTCTGAGTTTATATCTCATAAATGAGTTTGGCTCATAATTCTGAGTTTATATCTCATAAATGAGTTTGTCTCATAATTCTGAGTTTATATCTCATAATTGAGTTGGTCTCATAATTCAGAGTTTATATCTCATAATTGAGTTGGTCTCATAATTCAGAGTTTATATCTCATAATTGAGTTGGTCTCATAATTCTGAGTTTATATCTCATAATTGAGTTGGTCTCATAATTCTGAGTTTATATCTCACATTCTGAGTTTTTGATATTTCCGATTCTCTCTCGAGTCGACTCTGAGCCGAGGTGTAATAACATCAGTATTTAAGTGTGTGGATAAAACTAGAGTAGAGCGCCATCTGCTGTTAACATCTAAGCTCAGAATCGATCCCAGAATCCACCCACGAATCGCTTCTGCACCGATCATCGTCCCAGCCCTAATAACCGTGCACTTGTATATACAGACGGCCTTTATAGCTTGGTGTCGGTCATGTCTCGTGGCTCAGGTCCGTGTTTGACAGCCAAACGCCAGACGTCCAGCTGGTTTGAGTGTGTTTGATAGGTCAAGCTGCTGTCTGACTGATCTGAATGTAATCTGTGTATGCTTTAGGGCCTTACCAAAATCACTTCTGAGGATCGTTACCGAATCTAGAGCTTGAAGCAATATGATTTCCACCAAACATCGTCAGGGCAAACACTCGTTTAGTTCTGTGTTCAGGGTTATTTCAGATATATATCAGTTTGAGTGCCACTATCAACACCTCACGAAGTATTGCCTTAAATATAACGTAAGCATCTACTATTCTAACTGTGTGTATAATACTGTATTTAATGTATTTGCTGATGTACTAATCAATTGAATAGAGGCTCAATTATTTAACACATACATTGTATGAAATATATGGGAGCCTGTTTCCACCACAAACTAAAGACTTACCTTTTTAATCTCACAATTCAGACTTTTTTTACTTTACACGATATAAGCTTGGACTTCAGAGGGACGAAATAGGTCAAAACGTGAATTTATTAATATTGCATTTTGACTTTTCAGTTTTAATCTCATAATTTTCTGTTTTAATCTCACAAACTGTGCTTATGTCAATTCTGAGTTTGTATCTCATATTTGAGTTGGTCTCATAATTCTGAGTTTATATCTCATAACTGAGTTTGTCTCATAATTCTGAGTTTATATCTCATAACTGAGTTTGTCTCATAATTCTGAGTTTATATCTCATAATTGAGTTTGTCTCATAATTATGAGTTTATATCTCATAACTGAGTTTGTCTCATAATTCTGAGTTTATATCTCATAACTGAGTTTGTCTCATAATTATGAGTTTATATCTCATAATTGAGTTTGTCTCATAATTATGAGTTTATATCTCATAATTGAGTTTGTCTCATAATTGTGAGTTTATATCTCATAATAGAGTTTGTCTCATAATTCTGAGTTTATATCTCATAATTGAGTTTGTCTCATAATTCTGAGTTTATATCTCATAACTGAGTTTGTCTCATAATTCTGAGTTTATATCTCATAATTGAATATGTCTCATAATTCTGAGTTTATATCTCATAACTGAGTTTGTCTCATAATTCTGAGTTTATATCTCATAACTGAGTTTGTCTCATAATTCTGAGTTTATATCTCATAATTGAGTTTGTCTCATAATTATGAGTTTATATCTCATAATTGAGTTGGTCTCATAATTCTGGGTTTATATCTCATAATTGAGTTTCTCATAATTCTGAGTTTATATCTCATAATTGAGTTTGTCTCATAATTCTGAGTTTATATCTCATAACTGAGTTTGTCTCATAATTCTGAGTTTATATCTCATAATTGAGTTGGTCTCATAATTCTGAGTTTATATCTCATAATTGAGTTGGTCTCATAATTCTGAGTTTATATCTCATAATAGAGTTTGTCTCATAATTCTGAGTTTATATCTCATAATAAAGTTTGTCTCATAATTATGAGTTTATATCTCATAATTGAGTTGGTCTCATAATTCTGAGTTTATATCTCATAACTGAGTTTGTCTCATAATTCTGAGTTTATATCTCATAATAGAGTTTGTCTCATAATTCTGAGTTTATATCTCATAATTGAGTTTGTCTCATAATTATGAGTTTATATCTCATAATTGAGTTTGTCTCATAATTATGAGTTTATATCTCATAACTGAGTTTTATAAAAAAAACATAATTTTCATATCATAATCATAAAGTTTAAATCATAATTGAGTTTAAATCTCACAACATAGGTTTATATTTCACAATTTGAGTTTATATCTCATAACTGAGTTTATATCTCATAATTGAGTTAGTCTCATAACTCAGAGACAAAAGTCAGAATTGTGAGATTAAAAATGCATCTTAAATTCTATTGCAGGATGATTCAGTTTATATCTTGTACAGTTCTCTTTAAAGCCCATGTTAAGTATGAAAGCATAAATATGATATTGGTTCACGTTTTTAAGTCTATGAGCACCAGAGGTATTATTATTATTATTATTAAATTATGATCTTTACTGTAGTACAGATGCATTATGATGATTTAAACTAACAACACTAATGATATGATTTAATGTAAATCATATTTGTCAGGAGATGCCACTAAAAACACACATACATGCTGTTATGATTATTATCATTATTAGCTTTTTTAATGAGCATATTGTTGGCTTGTAATTGTCATGTTCACCAAATGTACCGGGTTTGATCTTTATCCTCTCGTGACATGTTTCGTCACACACTGATGTTATGATTCTGTATTCACTTCTTTTGATTCATAATTCTGGATGCAATGAAATTTGCAATTAAACCACAATATTTGGAAGACGCCTCGAGATATGAAACATGTGAATTACACCGACTCGTCTCTCTCTCGCTCACATAATGACATTAAACGTATTTCATCCTCTTCGTGGATTAACAACAGCAAGCAGCTAATATTACATTAAATATGATTTAATATGCTGTTTTTGAGGGGATTATATGCCCTCAAATATGAGAATTATATATACAATTAATCACAATCCCTAGTTGCTTATACGAGTTATAATTACTTAATTTTACTAGGTTTTGCATTTAGCTATAAATTCAAAAATGACCTCGTGACTTTTAAACTACGTCATCATAGCTGCGTCTTTAACGGACGCTCTTTTAGTTGCGTGAACGTTGTAACCGAAACTGGCCTGTCACTCATCTTATCACTTATCAACATCATCCACATTTCGTTTAATTTCATTTCCTACCGTATTGGAGAAAAGTAATGAAGCACATCGCGGGTCTTTCATGACAAGAACTCGGCTCAAGTGTTTGCACAATGATTAATTTCGACGTTAAACACCAAGCCTATCATTATACAAGTTCACGGTGTTGCTTTAGATTAAATATAACGTGGATAACATTAAATAAATGTTTTTTTAATTAGGTTAGACATTGATTATTTATCACTCATATCCCTGTCCGTTGGTCGCGCATATCCGCCATGTTTGTAGTTTTTTAACATTTGTTGTGCGTGTTTGTAGTTCTAATCGAATCCCCAAGTGTGCGTCGATCTGCGCTTCGAATTCTGACCGGAAATAGTAGACCATCCGGGAATCTTTGGCATACTTTTTTAAACATACTATGATTTGGGACATGCTAATTCTATTCTCGAACACTGTTTAGCACGGATAATATGCGATAACTGCTCTTTTATTGAACTTTTGTGGAATAAAAGAATCGAGGCTCTTGTGTGTGATGACGCGTTTACGCCACTAGACGTCACTGTAAGTCAATTTATGAATATAATAACGAGACAACATGCCCCGCTATAGAGAGCAGCACGTGTTACATGAACAAGTTTTGCATCTTACTAAATATTATCCAGGATTTATTCATTTTTTCACTGTCTCTACACAATTATAATATTATTTAATTATAGTATTAGCCTATTATGACATTTAGGAATCTGTGTTAATCAAAAAATGAGATTTGTGTATGTTTTGCAGATTTATATTTTGAAAATAAGTAAAGCACAATATGTTATTCAATGATTTATTTTACTAGGCAAATACCATGTGCATAAAAAGCAAGTTTTTCATTTTGTACGTTACTTTATAAAGTTTCTGGAATTAACCTCTTGTTCTTGAGGCATTAAATAAAAACAGTTTGTGCAACTGTAGCTTTTTTTTAGCCTTACATTTATATTAAAACTATAGGTTAAAACTGATTAAAAATAAAAATACTAATAAATAGAATGTGTGACAACTAGCCCCGGTCTGATCTGCAATGATAATGTGTGTAATACCAGTATTATCCAGCAGGGGTCACCATTGATCTCATTAAGAGCCGTTTATAGTCTGAGAAGTTGCTCAAATGTTTTTCATTTAATTTCCTTATGATCGTTAAGTTAACTGGAATGAAAAAATGTGTGTGTGTGTGTGTGTGTGTGTGTGTGTGTTAGTGTGTGTGTGTGTGTGAGAGAGAGAGAGAGTGTGTGTGTGTGTGTGTGTGTGTGTGCGTGCGTGTGTGTCCACTGCTCCAAGTGTGTGTGTGTGTGTGTGTGTGTGTCCACTGCTCCAGGTGTGTGTGTGTGTGTGTCCACTGCTCCAGGTGTGTGTGTGTGTGAGCAGGTGTGTGTGTGTGTGTGTGTGTGTGTGTGTGTGTGTGTGTGTGTGAGCAGGTGTGTGTGTGTGTGTGTGTGTATCCAGCATGTATGTATGTATATTTCTATGTAAGTTAATGACTGTGGTAGTATCACACGTTCTAATGTGTTACACTTTAATACGTCTAAGATGTTATAATATTCCACTCTATTAATGCGATGGTCATTTAATTATATTATTATTATGTTATCTTTTTGTACATGTATACTAAGCTTTGGCAATATTGTATAATATACAGTCATGCCAATAAAGCAATTTTGAATTGAATAGATCAGAGAGAGAGACAGAGAGAGAGAGAGGGGGAGAAGAGAGACAGAGAGAGAGAGAGAGAGAGAGAGAGAGAGAGGGGAGAGAGAGAGACAGAGAGAGAGAGAGACAGAGAGAGAGAGAGAGAGAGAGAGAGAGAGAGAGAGATGATCGCTTCTGTATGTTTATATTATGGCTGTATTATTAAACGCTCGCGCAGAATAAAGTATTTCTGGCGTATGTTTTGTATCCGATGCAGAATGATATTGTGTAATATTGTGAGCTGATTCCGGATCTGACGCGGCGCCGCAGAAGCGTTGCGATAAAGCCGCGCGCTGATCCGGTGTCCGTTCAAAAAGGCCGCCGTTCACCGCGCCTGACGAACGCCCACCGCGCTGATTTCCTGCGTCGCGTTGCGTTACGTTTCCCTTTAAGGCGCAGCGCGCTGCCTGGAATTCACGTCACTTCGCCGCGAAGCGTCCGGATCAATGAGGTTCCGCGCTGCGTCGCGCTCCAGCGAGCGACGCTTCCAGGAAGGTGTTAACCATCGCGCTGCCGCAACGTAGCGTCTGCTCGCGCCTTAACAAACAAGAGCACGGAGAAGTTGACGAATTCCGCGCGGGGCGAGGCCAATGGATGCGCGAGCGCGTTAAACTCGCCTGCGCGTCGCGAGGAGGGGAACATTATTATCCAGCGCTGTATTTCGCGGAAGAACAAGGGAGAGGAAAGTGGAAACAGAAGAACTTCCTGAATTTCATCGAGACATGTCCGAGTCCCCCTCGCAGGTCATTATTAAGGTAAGGCTGCCTTTCTTTCTCGTCTAGAATGAGAACGCGGAAGGTGCGATGACGCGCGCGTTTGACGCCGATCATCTGTTGCGTGGAGTTGTGCGCGATGCACGCGATTTAAACGATCGACGCGGAGCCATCAGTGGGAAAGTTCTCAAGCGAGTTTGGGAGGACTTTAACCTGGTCTGGAAGCGGCAGCGACAATAACATGAGTTCGCATTGGTTATTGAGTAACGCAGTTGTTATCAGCGCTCGCGCTTTGTTTATGGCACCTTAATAGTGAGCGAGCACATCTTTCAGTGGCTTCTTGCACTGTTTAGTTATGGTGTACGTCACACCTGGCCTACAGTAGTCTCTGAAGCACCTATAGGCACTGCCAGCGTATTTTGAAATGCATGTTAGCAAACCATTCATTCATTCATTGTTTGGACTTTGTAGCATTTCATCAAAATGGATTTTCCTGTGAAACTTTAGTTCGCTCTCTAAATCATTTAGCGCTCTTAAGCTCCGCCCCTGGCAGTGCCGCCACGCCCACATCTCAACATCCAATCAGCAACTGATACACAAATCCCGCCCACAGTTTTTCTTTTAACGATAACCCGTTACTATATTATATATATTTTTTTAATTTTTACGTCATAGGCTATATTTTTGCATAATAATAATGTCACTAAAATTGTTTTTTTGTAAGTGTGAGATGTTGATAATTATATTAATGACATTTTCTCATAATAGCGTTTTTTTTGTAATTTTGTTAAAAACTTGTTTTTTATAATAGCCAGGTAGTGTGTCGTTAAAACAATATATATAATAATTAAAATGTAATTTTATTATAATAACAAGATGGTATGTTGTTAAAAACGTTTTTCGTAACGTCACTAATACTATATATTTTCGCGTTAAAATGGCGTTTTCTCGTAATAACATGAATAAAATTATGATTTGTTCATAATAATGAGATAATGTTGTTTTGTTAGAATGTTGTTTTCAAATAATAACGATGTTTTTGAAAATAAATGTTTTTTTTTCGCAATAGCGTGATTTTTGTTCAAATTAAGTATTTTCTCGCTAAAATAATTGTTTGTAATATTTTTTTTTTGTCATTTTAGCAATATATGTTCTCGTAGTAACGAGATATGTCTCAATTGTAATCGCGAGATAATGTATCTGCGTATGTTTTTTTCATAATAAAGAGATAATGTGTCATTAAAACGATCAATTTTCTCGTAATAGCTAGAGATCGACCGATATATCGGTTTGCTGATATTTAAGCATTTTACCATAATCGGTTATCGGTTTTGTAAATCTATTTTTTTTGTCACATACATAATTATACAGAGTATAACCAGCAGTGAAATGTGTTCTCTGCATTTGACCCATCCAACTGCACACACACACACATACACACACACACACACACACACACACCTGGAGCAGTGGACACACACACACACACACACACACCTGGAGCAGTGGACACACACACACACACACACACACACACACACACCTGGAGCAGTGGACACACACACACACACACACACCTGGAGCAGTGGACACACACACACACACACACACACACACCTGGAGCAGTGGACACACACACACACACACACCTGGAGCAGTGGACACACACACCTGGAGCAGTGGACACACACACACACACACACACACACCTGGAGCAGTGGACACACACACACACACACACACCTGGAGCAGTGGACACACACACCTGGAGCAGTGGACACACACACACACACACCTGGAGCAGTGGACAGACACACACACACCTGGAGCAGTGGACACACACACACACACACACACACACCTGGAGCAGTGGACACACACACACACACACACACACACACACACACACACCTGGAGCAGTGGACACACACACACACACACACACACCTGGAGCAGTGGAGCAGTGGACACACACACACACACACACAC
This sequence comes from Schizopygopsis malacanthus, assembly GCA_027474115.1. Lineage (NCBI taxonomy): Eukaryota > Metazoa > Chordata > Actinopteri > Cypriniformes > Cyprinidae > Schizopygopsis > Schizopygopsis malacanthus. The sequence continues at coordinate 321,139 of CM049865.1, read as the reverse complement.
TGGAGCAGTGGACACACACACACCTGGAGCAGTGGACACACACACACACACACACTCGGAGCAGTGGACACACACACACACACACACACACACACACACACACACCTGGAGCAGTGGACACACACACACACACACACACACCTGGAGCAGTGGACACACACACACACACACACACACACCTGGAGCAGTGGACACACACACACACACACACACCTGGAGCAGTGGACACACACACACACACACACACACACCTGGAGCAGTGGACACACACACACACCTGGAGCAGTGGACACACACACACACACACACACACACACCTGGAGCAGTGGACACACACACACACACACACTGGAGCAGTGGACACACACACACACACACACACCTGGAGCAGTGGACACACACACACACACACACACACACACACACACACACACACGGAACAGTGGACACATATACACACACACACACTTGGAACAGTGGACACACACACACACACACACACACACACACACCTGGAGCAGTGGACACACACACACACACACACACACACACTTGGAACAGTGGACACACACACACACACACACACACACACACACACACCTGGAGCAGTGGACACACACACACACACACACACACACCTGGAGCAGTGGACACACACACACACACACACACACACACACCTGGAGCAGTGGACACACACACACACACACACACACACACACACCTGGAGCAGTGGACACACACACACACACACACACACACACCTGGAGCAGTGGACACACACACACACACACACCTGGAGCAGTGGACACACACACACACACACACACACACACCTGGAGCAGTGGACACACACACACACACACACACACACCTGGAGCAGTGGACACACACACACACACACACACCTGGAGCAGTGGACACACACACACACACACACACACTTGGAACAGTGGACACATATACACACACACACACTTGGAACAGTGGACACACACACACACACACACACACCTGGAGCAGTGGACACACACACACACACACACACTTGGAACAGTGGACACACACACACACACACACACACACACACCTGGAGCAGTGGACACACACACACACACACACACACACACACAGTTTGA
>CM049865.1:300000-302500 GCA_027474115.1 Schizopygopsis malacanthus | reverse complement strand
CACATCATCATGCCTGTGTCTCCGCCGAGGAGCAGGCCACGCCCCATCGGCCGCATCGCTGGTGAGGCCCCGCCCCCTTCTGCTGATTGGTCATCGCTGGCTGATACATACAGATACGCAAACTCCTCACCTTTCAGTGATTAATATTATTTTCTAAAGCAAGGTACATGTAATATAAAAGTACATACGTGACGAGACAGATCCAAGTGTCACATGTAGCCTACAGTCCTAGTGCACTTAACTTCCATACACTATCTAGGGTTCAGTGAACGAGTGAGTGGTTTGGGACACAGCTTGTGATTGTGATTGTGTTGTGTGTCAGACTGCAGGCTCCTGTGGGATTACGTCTATCAGCTGCTGTCGGACAGTCGTTATGAGAACTACATCCGCTGGGAGGACCGCGATACCAAAGTCTTCCGCATCATGGACCCTAACGGCCTGGCCCGTCTGTGGGGGAACCATAAGGTACCAGACGCCCAGAAAACATGCCGCATAATACAAATACAAATTACATTAAATATCATATAATGACATGAGTGTTGTGATGTGTTGCTCACACAGAACAGGACTAACATGACGTATGAGAAGATGTCGCGGGCGCTGAGACACTACTACAAACTCAACATCATCAGGAAGGAGCCGGGACAGAGACTGCTGTTCAGGTGTGTGTGTGTGTGTGTGAGTGTGTGTGTGTGTGAGTGTGTAAGTGTGTGAGTGTGTGTGTGTGTGTGCACTTGTTTATGCTACATTGTGTGGACCAAATGTCCTCACAAGGATAGTAAAACCTGAACATTTTGACATTACAGTCCCTACGAGGGAAAAAAATATTTAAAATAGTAAATTCAGTTTATCTGAATGTGTAACAATGCAATCTGTGTGTGTGTGTGTGTGTGTGTGTCTGTCTGTGTGTGTGTGTGTGTGTGTGTTTGTCTGTCTGTGTGTTTGTGTGTCTGTCTGTGTCTGTGTCTGTCTGTGTGTGCGTCTGTATCTCTGTGTGTGTGTGTGTGTGTGTGTGTGTGTGTGTGTGTGTGCGTCTGTATCTCTGTGTGTGTGTGTGTCTGTCTGTGTGTGTGTCTGTGTGTGTGTGCGTCTATCTCTGTGTGTGTGTGTGTGTGTGTGTGTGTGTGTCTGTCTGTCTGTCTGTCTGTCTGTCTGTCTGTGTGTGTCTGTGTGTGTGTGTGTGTGTGTGTGTGTGTGTCTCTGTCTCTGTGAGCCTGTGTGTGTGCGTGAGTGTGTGTGTCTCTGTGTGTGTGTGTGTGTGGTGTGTGTGTGTGTGAGAGAGTTTGTGTGTGTGTGTGTGTGTGTGTCTCTGTGAGCCTGTGTGTGTGTGCGTGAGTGTGTGTGTGTGTGTGTGTGTGTGTATGTGTGTGAGAGAGAGTTTGTGTCTGTGTGTGTGTGTGTGTGTGTGTGTGTATATGTGTACTTGTTTATGCTACATTGTGTGGACCAAATGTCCCCACAAGGATAGTAAAACCTGAACATTTAGACATTGCAGTATAAAAAATATTTAAAATAGTAAATTATGTTTTTCTGAAAGTGTAACAATGCAATCTGTGTGTGTGTGTGTGTGTGTGTGTGTGTGTGCGCGCGCCGCAGGTTCATGAAGACCCCAGACGAGATCATCAGTGGGCACACGGATCGTATGGAGCACCTGGAGTCGGACACAGATGATCAGATCTATGTGAAAGAGGAGTGCTGAGCCGCTCCACAGCATGAACTTCTAAAGCCGCAGATGCCTCGGTCGCTCGCTCCTGACCTTTGACCTCTGTGTGACCTCCAGATCACGGAGGATCTGCACTGCTCTCAGTCTATCGAAGCCCATCCTACTCGCTGTTTTTTAGTCTTATACTTGAGCAAACTTCACGGTGACAATCATTCTAATGACAAACGATGCTCTTCTTTCAAATCAGATCTAGAAATTATTGGTGCAGCTTTTTCTCTTTGGTAAGTATATTGTACGAAGACCGGTTGCGATTTGTATAAACGTGGGATTACTAGAATGCTGGTGAAAATATGATTCCATTCAACAATAAATTTTACTGAGTGACACAGGTGTGTTAACTGAATTTGTTTTATGTCCATTTATTTGAATACTATATATAGATATAACTCCGTTTTTAACCATTTTCAAAAATCATGTCAATCAAACTGCAGTTGGGTTATTAAGTAAAATAACAAAAAAAATACAGCTAATTTACACAATAAAACAATAGAAATATGGTAACATAATAAAAACAACGGAGTTATCTGTTTTTGCAAATAAACTCCGTGTGTGTGTGTGTGCGCGAGGGTGTGTGAGCGCGAGGGTGTGTGAGCACACGTGTGTATGTGTGTGTGCGTGCGCGAGTGTGAGCGTGTGCGTGCGCGAGTGTATGTGAGCGCGTGTGTATGTGTGTGTGCGTGCGCGAGTGTGTGAGCGCGAGTGTGTGTGTGTGTGTGTGTGTGCGTGTGTAACCCCCCCCCGGGTCCGCACCAACTCACCGAGCGGGTCGCGAACCCG
>CM049865.1:290000-295000 GCA_027474115.1 Schizopygopsis malacanthus | reverse complement strand
AGTTAAAAATTCTTAACATACAACTGTTTTAATAATTTTGTAAAATGTGTAATTCATTTAATTTCTTATGTTAGGAAAGGATTTTAAGATTCTCAAGTCGGTAAACGAATTAATTAAGAATCGTTCTGGACTCGGATTATGACTCCCAGAATCACGCTGTCTTCTCTTCTTGTTTTCTCCGTTCACCGGGTTATTACGCTGCTGATCTGACACACAAACACCAGAAACCGAAGCTCAACGAGGCTTGCTGAGATGTTAAAGCTGTGATTTCATCCGTCCTCATCACCTTGAGTCCTGCATTAATCTGGACTGGTGTTGGTCTCTGAACATATTGAGCCCTGTTGAGACGGAGGGATTTAACTAAGTGCAGTATATCCAAAAACTAAACTTACTCACCCTCAAGCCATTCTAGCTGTATATGGCTTTCGTCTTTATATGGCTTTTCAAGGTTTATAATGGCAGTGAATGGGTGTTATTTTTCAAAAGAAGTCCAATAACGTTCATCCATCCAGGGGATGAATAAAGGCCAAAAAAATGTCTAGCATCCGCTAACTATCGTATGCGCGCGTTCACAATACAAGCCGTGTGAGGCACTTTTTTATTATGGATGGATGCACTTTATTGGACTATTGAAAAATGGCCTACCTGGTCTCATGACATAAACGTACCTGGGCGCACTTTTTTAGCGAGATGCGAAATACATACCTCAAGCAACGTGCCTATCAACGCAATAAAAACGTGCCAGTGTTTACGTATTGAACCCGTGTTTTAGCGCACTCAGTGGCTTTGGTCTATGAAACGTACAGTAAGGTACGCTAAAAAGTGCACCCAGGTACGTTTATGCCATGAGACCAAGTTGAAAATAACACCCATTCACTGCCATTATAAAGCTTGAAAGAGCCAGGATGGTTTTAAATATAACGCTGGTTGCATTTGTGCCATTATAAAGCCAATTATTCTAACCTAATTAAATGCATGCATCCTATTTTGTGTCCGATTCTTATATTTGATCAATAAGACACTAAGAGCTGTTACCAGTCAAATGATATCATGAACTAAACGTCTATTTGTAATGCAGAGGTGGTGTTTAGATGCACGGAGACGGTTTAATGCAGGACATGAATGCACTTACAAATGCATAAATAATGTTTTGATGTTTAAACAACTAAAAATCTGAATACTGATATTTCAAAATGATAAAAAAAGAGAGCGAGAAAGAGGAAACTGTAAATAATGCGTAGCTAAAAATATGAATATGATTGATTGAGCCTGATTGATTCAGTAATTAATTAACCTTTGTTTATTAAACTGTTCGACAAATCAATATCACATCTGCAGTCATGCAGATACACTATTGCCAAAAGTATTGGCACCCCTTCTAATGAAAGGTTTGACTACTTTAGTAATTTCCATGAGTACTAATATTAACGTTTAATTGTTTTTAATATTCTAAGAACGTTAAAAAGTCACATTTTCTTGTCATAAATTATTTAAAAGTTAACAAAAATGTGCAGTTTTTTTAATTAGTCGTGATTAGAATGTTATTTAAATGTTACAAAGTTTCTTTCGACATTCTATTAATATTCCACTCCTGTTTCTGAACCGTATTCTGTGGAAGCTCGTTTACGCCACTGATTAAAACAAAACATAAAAATATAATTTTGGCTTTTTTTATCTCACAATTCTGACTTTTTTTCTCACATTTGTGTGATATAAACTCAATTCTGACTTTTTTTCTCACAATTGCACGTTATAAAATCTGAATTTGCAAGATATAAACGTGCATTTCTGAGAAATTAAGTCAGAATTGTGTGACATAAACTCACAATTGCAAGTCATTAAGTCAGAATTGTGAGATTTTGTCCTGGTTTCATAGACTAAGCCAATTAGGCCATAGTTCAATTAGGACATTTTTATAAACATGCCTTAGAGAAAAGCATCTTAAGACAAAACTAAGTCACTGACATGAACTGCAGTTCATATCCCGACTTAATATCTCGCAGTTTATATCAGAAATGCAAGTTTTTATGCTTTTCTTCGATTGTTTTTGTCTTGCTTCCAGCCAAAATATCAACAAAATATAAAGTTAAAATGACTTTTTGTCTCAAAATTCAAACTTTGTTTCTCGCACTCTGCAAAAAAATGCTTTTCTACGAATTCTTTGTCAAAATATGGAACAATTAAGGTCAAAATGAAGTGAGTTTTTGCTTGAAACAAGCTAAATAATCAGCTTATGGGATAAACTAAATAAAGTATTTCAAACACAAAACAATATTAATTAGTTTTCCCCATTTGCAGATTATTTCGCTCGTTTAAAGCACAAACTAGACAATTATTTTGTCTAGAAAATCCTTGATTTAAGAGTCTTTAGATATTTTGGCCGGAAACAAGACACAAAAAATCAAAGTAAGTCACAAGTAAGAGACAAAAAGTCAAATGTTTTATTCATTCTTGATGCTGCAATTAAAAGCGTTCATATTACACAGGCAAACATTAGAGCGCTCGACATTGGTTAGTGTGTGTGAGGTGAACGTCTCTCACAGACATTGATTGAAACATCACACTGGAACGAGAGAGAGACAGTGCTTTATTCTCCTCGTGTTCAGAAACCTGACTGGTTTTAATCAAGTCTGCATCCAGATGAACACGAGACGCTCAGCTTTACTTGATTCTCCATCAATCATGCTTTAGTCTCAAATCTGATCCTCAGGATCTGTTTATTTCTTCAGCTCTCAATCAGCATTGCATTAGATCGTATACATCATATACATCTCACATTATTGGAGATTTTATGCATAAATCTCATTGATTTACATCAGAATTTCATCATAAACAAATATTATAATATCTGCAGCATTTTGCTTATTTTTTGCTCAGTAGATTTTTTTTCAGATACAATTTTTACACGTGAAATATCACCGACACGATGTGATGTGTGTATATATATATATATAAACAGATCTGAAGCGCTGAGACTATAAGCAGCAGCTCGTTAAGAGAGCAAATGTTACTCCTGAGCGTTTGTTCTCCGTCATACGAACGTTTCATTGTATCGTTACTTTAGAACGTTCTGAAACAAGTGTAACATTTCAACCGTTTCAGAAATAGAATGTTCAGTGAACGATGTTTGAGACATTAATAAAGAGCAGATAACGAGTCATTAAAGTCATCAGTGGAGGTGTTAAACATGTTTGGGGGGGGCGCAAACAAACTGAAAGTACCTGGTCCAAGCTCCTTTTTTTCTTCATCCGGGTATTTTTGTAAAGATAAACCCGAATTGTCTTTCATCTGGAGATATTGCGCGTGCTTCCGCATTAATTAGTACGTGTCTGTCAACTGACGAGCTGCTGCTGAGTGGAACGAGAGATCGGTCCAATCACATGAGGCCAAACATATAAAAACAACATTGATTCGCTCTAACAACAAAAGTGGGAGGAGCCTGCGCCCCAAGGACAGTTTGAAACGAGCCAATTAGAGCTTAGCCTCAAATCACATGCTTTTGAAAAGTTTGTGTACCTACATACACACTCATTAGTCCGGCGCCCCGCACACAAATATGAAAGAAATATAGTTTAGATTTTTAATAAATTATAATATAACTAACAGTAGAAAACAGTAGATTTTTACAGTAATGCGCACTTGTGTGTGTGTGTGTGTGTGTGTGTGTGTGTGTCTCTGAGTGTGTGTGGGTGCGCGCTTGTGTGTGTGTGTGTGGTGTGTGTGTGTGTGTGTGTGTGTGGTGTGTGTGTGTCTCTGTGTGTGTGTGGGTGTGTGTGTGTGTGTGTGTGAGTGTGTGTGTGTGTGTGTTTGCGCTTGTGTGTGTGTGCGTGTGTGTGTGTGTGTGTGTGTGTGTGTGTGTGTGTGTGTGTGTGTGTGTGCGTGTGTGTGTGTGTGCGTGCGTGTGTGTGCGAGTGTGTTGAAGGGGGAGGGGGGGGGGCGTTCCAGCGCAGCACTACTGAAAGTCATTCTCTGATCAAAGCATTATATTTAATCATTATACGAGTGTTATTAGGAACATTTAAAAACATCATCTGAACGTCTGAATAAAACATATTTTTGGCTGAGATTTCAATCACTGCGTAATCGTGAAGTAACGTCTTTTAGCATCAGATCACTTAATTAAATACCTGGTAATAATGAAGAAAGCGCCGCTTTAGATCGGTCGGATGAGACGAGCAGCGATGAAGGAACAGCCTCGTTTTGAACCAGTGCTTACTTTAATAATTAATCTCGCTGTTGCGTGCGTTTATTAATATTGGCAATACTCCAAACTTTAGCGCGTGCATAAATTATGCAGATGTCCTGAGGGTCTGCAGTGCAACACAAAGACCTGAATTAAACATGACGAGCTTTTAGAATAAAACACTCAATTAGAAACAGCTCTGATTCGTTTCTCTCCTCCGGCGTGTCAATTAAAGACTTCATTAATGAGGTCATTTGATCAGATTGTATGAAGACGCTTGAAAGCAATTACGCGCCGTTTATGAGTATGAATGTGAATATTAGTACCACCTCGGATTTTGTGATTCATATATAACTCCTGTTGTGAGAAAATGTTCCCATCTAAATATTTGATCATAAATAATTAATGTTTAATCACAACGTCAACATTTGTGTAGAGATTAATAATGCATAATAACAATAATGAAGACAGAAACATCTGGAGATCTCATGTGCATACGCATATTTACACAATAAACTCAAAATATCATTTATTTTTTGAAAAGTTTCTAATCTTGCTGTAATGTTAGTGTTGTAAAATAAAATTATTATTATTAAATAGTGTTATTAATATAGTTATTGATTAAAATATGAATTAATATATATATATATATAAAACCTCAAGATCATAACTCATAAGATAATTTATTTTTGAAAACTATTGTAAAATACAATAATTATTATTATTAAATTGTAATAATACTATTTAATAATTATTAGTTTATTTTACAATAGTTTACAAAAATAAAATATGTTATGAGTTATGATCTTATAGTTAT
>CM049865.1:275000-280000 GCA_027474115.1 Schizopygopsis malacanthus | reverse complement strand
ATAATGAGCGAAAAAACTTGCCAAAAATATAAATATTAATTAAATAAAAGAATTCAAATTAAAATAATGAGCGAAAAAACTTGCCAAAAATATAAATATTAATTAAATAAAAGAATTCAAATTAAAATAATGAGCGAAAAAACTTGCCAAAAATATAAATATTAATTAAATAAAATAATTCAAATTAAAATAATGGGGGAAAAAACTTGCCAAAAATATAAATATTAATTAAATAAAAGAATTCAAATTAAAATAATGAGCGAAAAAACTTGCCAAAAATATAAATATTAATTTAATAAATCAATAAAAAAACATTATTTTTATAAAACACAATGTTAATTAAATTAACATGTTAAAATTTAAATAATTAAAAACTACATAAAACACTTAGTAAGAATGTAAACAGTGATTAAATTAAAAACATTGCAACATTAAAATAATGGGGAAAAAACTTGCTAAAAATATAAATATTATTTAAATGTAAAAAATTACAATAATGAGGGGGGGGGGAATTTGCCAAAAATAAAAATATTGATTACATTAAAAAAAATTATTGGGAAAAAATACTTGCTAAAAATATAAATATTAAGTACAAAATTAAAATAATTGGGGTAAAATTTTGTTTAAAATCAAATAATAAAATTAAATAATGGGGGGAATACTTGCCAAAAATTATAAATATTAATTAAATAACAAAAATTCAAATTAAAATAATTGAGGAAAAAACTTGCCTAAAAATATAAATATTAATTAATTGAAAAATAATTTGGGGGAAAAACTTGCTAAAAATATAAATATTAATAAAATGAAAATAATTTGGGGAAATACGTATTAAAAATAGACATATTAATTAAATTACAAAATTAAAATAATTGGGGGAAAAATAGCCAAAAATATAAATATTAATTAAATAAAAAATTGGAGGAAAAACTTGCTAAAAATATCAATATTAATTAAATAAAAAATAATTGGGGAAAAAACTTGCTAAAAATATAAATATTAATTAAAAACATAAAATTACAATAAATAACAAATAAATAAAAAAACATTTGCTAAAAATGTCAATATTAATTTTTCAAATTGTATAAAATAAGTAAAACTATTTTTTGCTAAAAACCTAAATATTAATAAAACAATTTTTAATATTATTTAAAGAATGCATGTGATCATTAACCAGCATCTGAGAAGTGTGAATTGTGAAAGTCTGGTTTATTGTGCTTTCTGCACACACACATCCAGAGCCACTAGATTACACTAAACTCTGAGCGTAGATCATACAAACACACATTACATATATACAATATAATGTAATAATGCTGTTATGTGTTTCAGAGACGGGACAATCCCAGGATCTGAGACTCAGTGAACTCTCTCTCGTTCATTAATCAGCATCCGGAGAGAAGGTCAGCGAGATGAAGAACGGGGAGAACTCAGATCCTGATATGAGTGTTCAGACTCAGCACACTGCTTTATGTGTATGTAAACGATGCATCGGCTCGTAATAAACCACGATCGTCTGAATCCGGTGCGTCTCAGGGTTTGTTCTGTGTCCAGGTGTATTCCAGGTGAGGTGGGCGGAGCTTCGTGACCCAGTAATGTTCATTTATACACTATTTAAACACATTGCTCATTTCTGAAATCTTTTATTCAGCTGATGTTTTTAAACGTTCCTACGCTTGAGAAAATTAACGCGTGTAATATTTGATGCGTGATCATGACTTTAATGACTCGTTATCTGCTCTTTATTAATGTCTCAAACATCGTTCACTGAACATTCTATTTCTGAAACGTTTGAAATGTTACACTTGTTTCAGAACGTTCTAAAGTAACGATACAATGAAACGTTCGTATGACGGAGAACAAACGTTCAGGAGTAACGCTTGGTCTCTTAACGAGCTGCTGCTTATAGTCTCAGCGCTTCATTAGGATCTGTTCTCGTGGTTTTTTAATTACATGAAGCCTGGGTCTGCTGATTATAATTCCCAGTGAGATCTGTGTCTTTATGGAAAGCAGTGCAGTGTGGGATTGATGTTTTTCAAATGTGACTAATGAACCTGTATGGATTTATTGAAATTTATTTCATAAAATCATAACAGGTATGTTTATAATAAAACAATATGGCTCAAAATTATACATTTGCCAAAAATCATTAGATATTAAGATCATGTTCCATGAAGATATTGGACATTTCTTACCATAAATATATCGTAAATTATTAATAATTGCTAAGAAATTTGAGCAACTTTAAAGATGATTTTCTCAATATAGATTTTTTTGGATTCCAGATTTACAAATATTGTCCAAACCATACATTGGAAATAATTTATTCAGCTTCCAGATGATGCATAAATCTCAATTTAAAAAAATTGAACTTTTGTGCTCCAGGGTCACAGACCTTAGACACTAATTAAGACACTATTAATTAATTATATTATTTTGTTTTGTTTTAGACACTATTAATTAATTTATTATTTTGTTTTGTTTTAGACACTATTAATTATTTATGTATTTATTAAGACACTATTAATTATTTATGTATTTATTATAGACACCACTATTAATTATTTATTTATTATTAGACACTATTAATTATTTATTTAATAGACACTATTAATTATTTATTTATTATTAGACACAGACACTATGCTATTTATTATTTTGTTTTGTTTTAGACACTATTAATTATTTATTTATTTATTTATTATGTTTTAGACACATTGTTTTAGACACTATTAATTATTTATGTATTTATTATTAGACACTAAATTATTGCTATAGACACTATTAAATATTATTATAGACACATGACACTATTAATTATTTATTTATTAAGACACTATGCACATTTTGTGATACTATTAAAGACATTTAAGACTATAGACACTGTTTTGTTTTGTAGAAATTATTTATTTATTTATTTATTATTTTGTTTTGTTTTAGACACTATTACATTTTGTTTTGTTTTAGACACTAGATTAGACACTATTAATTATTTATTTATTTATTTATTATAGACACTATTAATCATGTATTTATTATAGACACATTATAGTTGTGTTTTAGACAGTTTTGTTTTAGACACTATTAATATTTATTTATTATTTTGTTTTGTTTTGACACTATTAATTATTTATGTATGTTTTAGACACTATTAATTATTTATGCTGTTTTGTTTTAGACACTCGTAATTAAGACACTATTAATTATTTATTTATTTATTTATTATTTTGTTTTGTTTTCACTATTAATCATGTATTAGACACAGTTGTGAGACTATTGATTTATTATTTTGTTTTGTTTTAGACACATGTAGACACTATTCATTATTTATTTATTTATTAAGACACTATTTATTATTTTGTTTTGTTTTAGACACATTTATTATTTCTGTTTTAGACTATTAATTATTTATTTATTATGTTTTGTTTTAGACACTATTAATTATTTATTTATTATTTTGGTGTTTTGTTTTGTTTTATTATTTATACTATTAAAGACATTTAAGACTATTTAGACACATTTATTTATTATTTTGTTTTGTTTTAGACACTTGTTTTAGACACGTTTTATTATTTATACTATTAAAGACATTTAAGACTATTTAGACACTATTAATTATTTATTTATTATTTTGTTTTGTTTTAGACACTATTAATTATTTATTTATTTATTTATTATTTTGTTTTGTTTTAGACACTATTAATTATTTATTTACGCTTGTTTTGTTTTAGACACTGCTGCTTATTATTTTGTTTTGTTTTAGACACTATTAATCTGTTTTGTTTTAGACACTTTAATTATTTATGTATTTATTATATAGACACTATGATTATTTAGTTGTGTTTTAGACGTTTTGTTTTAGACACAATTATTGATTTTGTTTTGTTTTAGACACTATTAATTATTTATGTATTTATTATTCTATTAATTATTTATTTATTTATTTATTATTTTGTTTTGTTTTAGACACTATTAATCTGTTTTGTTTTAGACACTATTAATTATTTATGAATTAGACACTTTTGAGACACTAAATTATATTTATTTATTTATTATTTTGTTTTGTTTTAGACACAGTTGTGTTTTAGACACTATTAATTATTTATTTATTATTTTGTTTTGTTTTAGACACTATGAAGATTATTTTGTTTTGTTTTAGACACTATTAATTATTTATTTATGTATAGACACTATTAATTATTTATTTATTATTAGACACTATTTATTTATTATTTTAGACACTATTAATTATTTATTTATTTATTATTTTGTTTTGTTTTAGACACTATTTATTATCTAAATTATTTATTTATTTATTTATTATTTTGTAGTTTTAGACACTATTAATTATTTATTTATTATTAGTTTTGTTTTAGACACTATTAAGATTATTTTGTTTTGTTTTAGACACTATTTATTATTCACTATTCAATTTATTTATTATTGTTTTATTATTTATACTATTAAAGACATTTGACTATTTAGACACTATTAATTATTTAATTATTTGTTTTAGACACTATTAATTATTTATTTATTTATTTATTATTTTGTTTTGTTTTAGACACTATTAATTATTTATTTATTTATTTATTATTTTGTTTTGTTTTAGACACTATTAATTATTTATTTATTTATTTATTATTTAGTTTTGTTTTAGACACTATTAATTATTTATTTATTTGATTAATACGTTTTTTTGTTTCTGTCATGTTATTTTGTATTATTTTAGACCCTTTTATTTATTTTGTAAATGTATTTATTTATTGTTATTATTTTTATTTTAGATCCTCTTGTGTTTATATGTCAACAATTTGTGTTACATATTCATATTTTATCATTTATGCTATTTAATTTTATTTTTATTTTACAATTTTATTTAATTCATTTATGTTATTTATACTGAAAAAAATGATACTACAGTTTTTAAAGTAAGTGGTTGCATACAATTTATTTTAGAAAAAAATATTATTATTATAATTTTTTTTTGTTAGTCAACA
>CM049865.1:262500-267500 GCA_027474115.1 Schizopygopsis malacanthus | reverse complement strand
TTTTGATGATGTTCAGATATCGGTTCTGTTTTGATGATGTTCAGATATCGGTTCTGTTTTGATGATGTTCAGATATCGGTTCTGTTTTGATGATGTTCAGATATCGGTTCTGTTTTGATGATGTTCAGATATCGGTTCTGTTTTGATGATGTTCAGATATCGGTTCTGTTTTGATGATGTTCAGATATCGGTTCTGTTTTGATGATGTTCAGATATCGGTTCTGTTTTGATGATGTTCAGATATCGGTTCTGTTTTGATGATGTTCAGATATCGGTTCTGTTTTGATGATGTTCAGATATCGGTTCTGTTTTGATGATGTTCAGATATCGGTTCTGTTTTGATGATGGTTCAGATATCGGTTCTGTTTTGATGATGTTCAGATATCGGTTCTGTTTTGATGATGGTTCAGATATCGGTTCTGTTTTGATGATGTTCAGATATCGGTTCTGTTTTGATGATGTTCAGATATCGGTTCTGTTTTGATGATGTTCAGATATCGGTTCTGTTTTGATGATGTTCAGATATCGGTTCTGTTTTGATGATGTTCAGATATCGGTTCTGTTTTGATGATGTTCAGATATCGGTTCTGTTTTGATGATGTTCAGATATCGGTTCTGTTTTGTTTTGATCGGTTCTGTTTTGATGATGTTCAGATATCGGTTCTGTTTTGATCGGTTCTGTTTTGATGATGTTCAGATATCGGTTCTGTTTTGATGATGTTCAGATATCGGTTCTGTTTTGATGATGGTTCAGATATCGGTTCTGTTTTGATGATGTTCAGATATCGGTTCTGTTTTGATGATGTTCAGATATCGGTTCTGTTTTGATGATGTTCAGATATCGGTTCTGTTTTGATGATGTTCAGATATCGGTTCTGTTTTGATGATGTTCAGATATCGGTTCTGTTTTGATGATGTTCAGATATCGGTTCTGTTTTGATGATGTTCAGATATCGGTTCTGTTTTGATGATGTTCAGATATCGGTTCTGTTTTGATGATGTTCAGATATCGGTTCTGTTTTGATGATGTTCAGATATCGGTTCTGTTTTGATGATGGTTCAGATATCGGTTCTGTTTTGATGATGTTCAGATATCGGTTCTGTTTTGATGATGTTCAGATATCGGTTCTGTTTTGATGATGGTTCAGATATCGGTTCTGTTTTGATGATGTTCAGATATCGGTTCTGTTTTGATGATGTTCAGATATCGGTTCTGTTTTGATGATGGTTCAGATATCGGTTCTGTTTTGATGATGTTCAGATATCGGTTCTGTTTTGATGATGGTTCAGATATCGGTTCTGTTTTGATGATGTTCAGATATCGGTTCTGTTTTGATGATGTTCAGATATCGGTTCTGTTTTGATGATGTTCAGATATCGGTTCTGTTTTGATGATGTTCAGATATCGGTTCTGTTTTGATGATGTTCAGATATCGGTTCTGTTTTGATGATGTTCAGATATCGGTTCTGTTTTGATGATGTTCAGATATCGGTTCTGTTTTGATGATGGTTCAGATATCGGTTCTGTTTTGATGATGTTCAGATATCGGTTCTGTTTTGATGATGTTCAGATATCGGTTCTGTTTTGATGATGTTCAGATATCGGTTCTGTTTGATGATGTTTATCGGTTCTGTTTTGATGATGTTCAGATATCGGTTCTGTTTTGGTTCAGATATCGGTTTGTTTTGATGATGTTCAGATATCGGTTCTGTTTTGATGATGTTCAGATATCGGTTCTGTTTTGATGATGTTCAGATATCGGTTCTGTTTTGATGATGTTCAGATATCGGTTCTGTTTTGATGATGGTTCAGATATCGGTTCTGTTTTGATGATGGTTCAGATATCGGTTCTGTTTTGATGATGTTCAGATATCGGTTCTGTTTTGATGATGTTCAGATATCGGTTCTGTTTTGATGATGTTCAGATATCGGTTCTGTTTTGATGATGTTCAGATATCGGTTCTGTTTTGATGATGTTCAGATATCGGTTCTGTTTTGATGATGTTCAGATATCGGTTCTGTTTTGATGATGGTTCAGATATCGGTTCTGTTTTGATGATGTTCAGATATCGGTTCTGTTTTGATGATGTTCAGATATCGGTTCTGTTTTGATGATGTTCAGATATCGGTTCTGTTTTGATGATGTTCAGATATCGGTTCTGTTTTGATGATGTTCAGATATCGGTTCTGTTTTGATGATGGTTCAGATATCGGTTCTGTTTTGATGATGTTCAGATATCGGTTCTGTTTTGATGATGTTCAGATATCGGTTCTGTTTTGATGATGGTTCAGATATCGGTTCTGTTTTGATGATGTTCAGATATCGGTTCTGTTTTGATGATGGTTCAGATATCGGTTCTGTTTTGATGATGGTTCAGATATCGGTTCTGTTTTGATGATGTTCAGATATCGGTTCTGTTTTGATGATGTTCAGATATCGGTTCTGTTTTGATGATGTTTTGATGATGTTCAGATATCGGTTCTGTTTTGATGATGTTCAGATATCGGTTCTGTTTTGATGATGTTCAGATATCGGTTCTGTTTTGATGATGTTCAGATATCGGTTCTGTTTTGATGATGTTCAGATATCGGTTCTGTTTTGATGATGGTTCAGATATCGGTTCTGTTTTGATGATGTTCAGATATCGGTTCTGTTTTGATGATGGTTCAGATATTGGTTCTGTTTTGATGATGTTCAGATATCGGTTCTGTTTTGATGATCGGTTCTGTTTTGATATCGGTTCTGTTTTGATGATGTTCAGATATCGGTTCTGTTTTGATGATGTTCAGATATCGGTTCTGTTTTGATGATGGTTCAGATATCGGTTCTGTTTTGATGATGGATTCAGATATCGGTTCTTTTGATCAGATGTTTCAGATATGTTCAGTGTCGGTTCATGATGCTTTCTTGATGTTCAGATATCGGTTCTGTGTTTGATGATGTTCAGATATCGGTTCTGTTTTGATGGTTCAGATATCGGTTTCTGTTTTGATGATGTTCAGATATCGTTTTCGATGATGTTTTGATGATGTTCTGATTTTGATGATGTTCAGATATTTTGGTTGATGTTGTTGATGATGATGTTCAGATATCGGTTCTGTTTTGATGATGTTCAGATATCGGTTCTGTTTTGATGATGTTCAGATATCGGTTCTGTTTTGATGATGTTCAGATATCGGTTCTGTTTTGATGATGTTCAGATATCGGTTCTGTTTTGATGATGTTCAGATATCGGTTCTGTTTTGATGATGTTCAGATATCGGTTCTGTTTTGATGATGTTCAGATATCGGTTCTGTTTTGATGATGTTCAGATATCGGTTCTGTTTTGATGATGTTCAGATATCGGTTCTGTTTTGATGATGTTCAGATATCGGTTCTGTTTTGATGATGTTCAGATATCGGTTCTGTTTTGATGATGTTCAGATATCGGTTCTGTTTTGATGATGTTCAGATATCGGTTCTGTTTTGATGATGTTCAGATATCGGTTCTGTTTTGATGATGTTCAGATATCGGTTCTGTTTTGATGATGTTCAGATATCGGTTCTGTTTTGATGATGGTTCAGATATCGGTTCTGTTTTGATGATGTTCAGATATTGGTTCTGTTTTGATGATGTTCAGATATCGGTTCTGTTTTGATGATGTTCAGATATCGGTTCTGTTAAAGTGAATCCAGAGATTTAAGCAGATCTGTATCCCGGGGCCGGGTCCTCTGGATCGATGCGTTCGGCTCCGGGTCCGTGTTGAGTTTCACGTGCTCACACACACCGCTGCAGGACACACTACTCCAGCTTTGTTTTCGCTCATGCAGCATTAACGTTTCTTAAAGGCCTCATTGATGTTTATTCACGGCTGGCCATGTGATGAGACGAGAGGATGGTGTACGTCTTCAGATCTTCGTTATACATGCTGCCGATGTTATCTGAATGACCCTGCACAGATCAACGCAGGGGTCAAAGGTGACTGACCTCACCCAGCAGGTCAAAGGTTAGACTGGTTAGTTTCAGTAATGCGCCCCTGCTGGTGGATGCAGTTACAGAAGAAGATTTTTTTTTTTTGGCTTTGCAAGAAATAAGTATCTATATGTAATTGCATGCTATTTGTATTTATTGTGAATAATATGCAATCTGTAAGGCAAGGCAAGTTAATATATATAGCACATTTCATACACAGTGGTAGTTCAAAGTGCTTTAGGAAGTGAAATAGACATTATAAATAATAATAAAAACAAAGTGGACTCCCTTGTTTTGTGTGAACGCTTGGTATTTCCCTCGATCGTACTGATCTGAGTGCTCTGTTAGGTTTATATTCAGTGAGAATACCTGCATGTATTTAGGTCCTAGGCCATTATAAACGAGTGAAAGTACTTTACATGTGACTGTAAGCGAGTGTAAGGACCTGAGGACTGGTGTGATGTGATCAGATGTTCTGGTTCTGGTCAGAATGAGTGTTTTGGATGAGCTGCGTCTGTCTAATACTCTTCTTTGGAAGGAGACTATTACAATAATCCACCCTGCTGGTGATAAAGGCATGAACACGTTTCTCCAAGTCTTGACTGGAAACAAAACATCTAATTCTTGCAATGTTTTTGAGATGATAGTATGCTGATCTAGTTACATGAGTACTGAAACTAAGGTCTGTCAAAGATTGTTGACTTGATTTGTAGTTGTTTGACTCCTAGAGTCAAGGTATGCATTCACCTCGAGAACCTCATCTTTGTTTCCAAATGCAATGACTTCAGTTTTCTTCTTGTTTAAGTGAAGAAGGTTCTGTTAATTTCATCAATGCATTGTCAGAGGGAGTCAATGGGGCTATGGCCATTTGGACATAAGTCTAGGTAAATTTGGGTATCATCAGCATAGCTGTGATACACAATTTGGTTCTCATTATTTGACTTAGTGGGAGCATATACTGGCTAAACAAGAGCGGTGCAAGAATCGAGCCTTGAGGTACTCCGCATAGACGTCCAATGAGACGTATGCTCTCCTATACTCTCAT
>CM049865.1:250000-257500 GCA_027474115.1 Schizopygopsis malacanthus | reverse complement strand
CTTCTCCATTCACTTCCATTTACTAATGACACTTCTCCATTCACTTCCATTAGACACTTCTCCAAATGAGACACTTCTCCAACTTGCTTTTACTTCCATCTGTGCTCACACACTTCTCCATTTTTTTGAGACACTTTTTAATGATCTATAAGCATTTGTGATATAATTATTGACACACTTCTCCATTCACTTATTGCTCAAACTTCTCCTATATGATAAAATCCATCATCAAGACACTTCTCCATTCACTTCCATGACACTTCTCCATTCACTTCCATTTTTTAACTAAAATTCCATTGAGACACTTCTCCATTCACTTCCATTACTCCATAATTTCATAATAATGCTGACACTTCTCCAAAAGACACTTCTCCATTCACTTCCATTGTGTTCTGGACACTTCTCCATTCACTTCCATTCTGAATCAGGAGAGACACTTCTCCAATCTGCACAGATCAAGACACTTCTCCATTCACTTCCAGTGTTTAAATCAGATCTAAACTAATTCACTTCCATGTGGCTGGGTTTTGATGACACTTCTCCATTCGAGAGACAAAGAGACACTTCTCCATTTTTTCACTGAAGCTCACACACTTCTCCATTCACTTCCATGGATTATCAGACACTTCTCCATTCACTTCCATGAGTTCAGACACTTCTCCAAACGTCTTAAAGCTGGATTTTTTTCAGGTTTTGTTTAACTCCATGGACTTCCAGTGCTGTCAGACATTTCTCCATTGTGATGTTTTTATCAGACTCTCATTCTGACGGCACCCATTCACTTCCATTGCTCAGACACTTCTCCATTCACTTCCATTGCTCAGACACTTCTCCATTCACTTCCATTGATGAGACACTTCTCCATTCACTTCCATTGCTCAGACACTTCTCCATTCACTTCCATTGCTCAGACACTTCTCCATTCACTTCCATTGCTCAGACACTTCTCCATTCACTTCCATTGCTCAGACACTTCTCCATTCACTTCCATTGCTCAGACACTTCTCCATTCACTTCCATTGCTCAGACACTTCTCCATTCACTTCCATTGCTCAGACACTTCTCCATTCACTTCCATTACTCAGACACTTCTCCATTCACTTCCATTGCTGAGACACTTCTCCATTCACTTCCATTGCTCAGACACTTCTCCATTCACTTCCATTGCTCAGACACTTCTCCATTCACTTCCATTGCTGAGACACTTCTCCATTCACTTCCATTGCTCAGACACTTCACTCCATTCACTTCATTGAGACACACTTCTCCATTCACTTCCATTGCTCAGACACTTCTCCATTCACTTCCATTGCTCAGACACTTCTCCATTCACTTCCATTGCTCAGACACTTCTCCATTCACTTCCATTGCTCAGACACTTCTCCATTCACTTCCATTGCTCAGACACTTCTCCATTCACTTCCATTCTGAGACACTTCTCCATTCACTTCCATTGATGACACACTTCTCCATTCACTTCCATTGCTCAGACACTTCTCCATTCACTTCCATTGCTCAGACACTTCTCCATTCACTTCCATTGCTCAGACACTTCTCCATTCACTTCCATTGCTCAGACACTTCTCCATTCACTTCCATTGCTCAGACACTTCTCCATTCACTTCCATTGCTCAGACACTTCTCCATTCACTTCCATTGAGACACTTCTCCATTCACTTCCATTGACACACTTCTCCATTCACTCATTGATGAGACACTTCTCCATTCACTTCCATTGCTCAGACACTTCTCCATTCACTCATTGAGACACACTTCTCCATTCACTTCCATTGCTCAGACACTTCTCCATTCACTTCCATTGCTCAGACACTTCTCCATTCACTTCCATTGATGACACACTTCTCCATTCACTTCCATTGATGACACACTTCTCCATTCACTTCCATTGATGAGACACTTCTCCATTCACTTCCATTGCTCAGACACTTCTCCATTCACTTCCATTGCTCAGACACTTCTCCATTCACTTCCATTGCTCAGACACTTCTCCATTCACTTCCATTGCTCAGACACTTCTCCATTCACTTCCATTGCTCAGACACTTCTCCATTCACTTCCATTGCTCAGACACTTCTCCATTCACTTCCATTGCTCAGACACTTCTCCATTCACTTCCATTGCTCAGACACTTCTCCATTCACTTCCATTGCTCAGACACTTCTCCATTCACTTCCATTGCTCAGACACTTCTCCATTCACTTCCATTGCTCAGACACTTCTCCATACCTGATGAAGACACAAACACAGTGAGCAGATTCACAGCTAATGCTGATGTTATGATGAGATCCGAGTGTTAGTGGATGTGTCGGTCTCTCAGCGCTGAATGATGCTGGCGTCTGTGTGATGAGCGTCTATCGGTGTCTATCATCAGTGTTCGGTCTCACTCGGGACTCTTGTGTTGAGTGTTCGAGGGCAATGTGAGATCCACGCACACTTCAGCCCAAACCGCAGCTGATAAGAGCTGCACATCATCACAAACACATCAGTGACCGGGTTCAGTTTCACACCGTGTCAAGATGAGTCAACCTTTCTGGAGACAAATCAATCAGCAGTGTGACCAAAATATATTGTTTATTGTGTTATATTAATGGATGAAACTAGGAATCAATATTTTGTCTCTTCAAAATATGATTTTTTATGACTATTTCTAATAAGGATGTTGTGTTTCAAATGGCGAAACAAGAAGATAGTAATAATTACATTTTTTTAACATCCAATAAAATAAATAAAAATAAGATTTAATAAAAATGACATTTCTGGACATATGCAGTGTTATTTTAGCATATTTACTATTATAGTTTTTATATTTAGAATTAGATTTAATTGTATATTTTCTGATAGTTTTTTTATTTGTCTATATAGATTTTATTCATTTTATTTTTGGTTTTAGGTTTACTTTGTTTAGTGCATCAAGATCAATGAAACCATTATAAACAATAAAATATTTTTTTCAATATTTAAAAAATATTAATATTTTTATTTTATATCATGTAATATTTTTTTATGGTTTTAATTTTAGTTAACTATAACCCTGTTTTAAATCATTCTGTCTAATTATGAAAATTATTATAAAAAAAATATAATTCTGGAAAAATATTATTTTTGTTTTTGTTGATGTAGGTGCTTTAATTTCAGAATTTGTAAAGGTTTTCAAACAGAGAAAAACATTATGATTATGAATTCATAACTATAAGTGAGGCGATAGTCCTCCAGACCTCTATGAATATCATTAAACGTGCCTCAATCTGTCATCACATTACATGCGAGCTAATTTTTTTCCGTCTCTACTTTATGGATTCTTAGCGTCAGCAATATTAAAAAGTGCAAAGCAGTTGAATTTACATGATCAAGAATTGATCTGAGAATCACCAGGACGTCCTCTCGTCACTATTAACCTTCAGCGACATCCAGGAGAGACCTTCACTGACCGCAAAACACTCTCTCTCTTGATATCTAAGATCAAGATACATTTACTGAAGAAGAGAAATGACTGAAGCTCCAAGGCAGGAAGTCATCTGCTTCACTTCCTGTCCCCTGAGATACAATCCAATTTTGGTATCCCAGAATCCTGTGCGATCCATTCCGTGACGGCTGAGCTAAAAAATATAAGTTGCGTTTGGTGGTCAGTTTGTGTGTATAGTATATTTCTGAATAACTTTGTGCACTTTTGATGTTATTTCTAGCAATAAATCAGTATAATATATATATATATATATATTTTGTCCTATGGGTGTGATTGACCTCTCCTGTAGACAGGTCAATCCGAGGTCAGTTTGAGGTCAGTCTGATGTCATTGTGAGGTCACAGGTCAATGTGAGGTCAGTGTAAGCTCAATCTGATGTTAGCCTGAGGTTAACCTGAGGTCAGTGTGAGGTCAGTCCGAGGTCAGTGTGCGATCAGATTTAGGTCAGTCTGGGGTCAGAGGTCACTGTAAGGTCCGTCTGAGATCAGTGTGCTATCAATCTGAGGTAAGATTTAGGTCAGTCCAGGGTCAGAGGTCACTGTGTGGTCCGTCTGAGGTCAATTTGAGGTCAGTTTGAGGTCAGTGTGCGATCAGTCTGAGGTCAGTCCGAGGTCAGAGGTCAGTGTGGGTTCAGAGGTCAGTCTGAGATCAGTGTGCGATCAGAGGTCACTGTGAGGTCAGTCTGAGGTCAATTTGAGGTCAGTCCGAGGTCAGTGTGTGTTCAGTCGGAGGTCAGATTTGGGTCAGTCCGAGGTCAGAGGTCAGTGTGGTATCTGAGGTCATTGTGCGGTCAGGGGTCACTGTGAGGTCAGTCTGAAGTCAGAGGTCAGTGCGCAGTCAGTCTGAAGTCATTGTGAGGTCAGTTAGAGGTCAGTGTGCGTTCAATCTGAGATCAGATTTGGGTCAGTCCGAGGTCAGTGTTGGGTCAGAGGTCAGTCTGAGGTCAGTGTGCAGTCAGAGGTCACTGAGTTCAGTCTGAGGTCAGTGTGCGGTCAGAGGTCACTGTGAATTCAGTCTAAGTTCAGTCCGAGGTCAGTGTGCGGTCAGAGGTCACTGTGAGTTCAGTCTGAGGTCAGTGTGTGGTGAGAGGTCACTGTGAGTTCAGTCTAAGGTCAGTCCAAGGTCAGTGTGCAGTCAGAGGTCACTGTGAGGTCAGTCTGAGGTCAGTGTGCGGTCAGAGGTCACTGTGAATTCAGTCTAAGTTCAGTCTGAGGTCAGTGTGCGGTGAGAGGTCACTGTGAGTTCAGTCTAAGGTCAGTCTGTCAGGTCAGAGGTCACTGTGAGTTCAGTCTAAGGTCAGTCCAAGGTCAGTATGCGGTCAGAGGTCACTGTGAGGTCAGTCTGAGGTCATTGTGCGTTCAGTGTGCGTTCAGTGTGCGTTCTCAGCACAGCATCCTCATGTTTGAGGATAAAGCCGAACGTGTTGACTGTGTGGAGGAGAATCAGTTGGAGATCAGCTTCTGTTTCACTGCATTCGCAGAACTGACCGGCAGCTTGACTTTTAAAGTCGTGTCTGGTTTGCGTTTCACTCTCTGAATGAGAGAAGGGCATGAAGGCGTTGAGCGCAGAAGTGAAGGATGAGAGCCACGTCCTGAAATCTAAGATCACGCACGTTTCTGCATGTAGCTAAACCACATATATCAGTATCATAAATTAAGTCTGTTGATAATCTACAAATGAGTTTAAGAGAAATGTCTTTGATTTGATTTGCGATTAGGTATTTATGAGGTCGTTATTCTTCATCAAACTTCAGCTCCGTTAACATGAACGATCACACGCTGACATGCACAGATGACTGCTTTCCATGTGTTTGTGTCTTTTACATTTTCAAAAAAATAATAATATATATAATACATAAATATATGATTAAAATATATATAAATTTTTTTTTTTTTTAATGAAAATATATATCTATTGGTAGAAAATAATACATATATATTAAAACATATTTCCGCACATGTCTTTTTGTATATTTTGGAATATACATATAAAAATATAATTTTTCCATATAGCCAGGACACTCACAGACAAGAGGAGTGACAATCTGAAGAAGCTCTTAATAGCTTTATTAGTTCCCAGACAAGCATACAACATGGATTTCTATCAGTTAAGCTTTTTACAACAACACTATTTTATTTACCTGCTCTTATAATGCGTTAATTAGAATCAATGCTAGTTAAACAGAAGAATTCAAGTCTTTTAAAACCTCTCTCTCTCTCTCTCTATGTTACAGAGAGAGACACACAGAGAGAGAGAGAGAGAGAGAGAGAGGAGAGAGAGCAGAGAGAGAGAGAGAGAGAGAGAGAGAGAGAGAGAGAGAGAGAGAGAGAGAGAGAGAGAGAGAGAGAGAGAGAGAGAGAGAGAGAGAGAGAGAGAGAGAGAGAGAGAGAGAGAGAGAGAGAGAGAGAGACAGAGAGAGAGAGAGAGAGAGAGAGAGAGAGAGAGAGAGAGAGAGAGAGAGAGAGAGAGAGAGAGAGAGAGAGAGAGAGAGAGAGGTTCATTTAAAGGCAAACGTCGCTAGGGCACTTTTATTTTGTAGCGGAAGAGCGACTCCTGCTGGTCGCTGACGGAACACACACTTCCGCTGAACACTGAATATATTCCGAGTGTCAGAATCAGCTTTATTGTCAGGTATGTTTATTTACACATACGAGGAATTAGTTAATTCTGTCATTAGTCGTGACAGAAGCACTGCAGGGCAACAGAATGACAGTGACAGGACACACACTCATGAAAGAACATGTAAACAAGGAATAACAATGATTGACAATTGTGTGTACAGGTGTATAACAATGGACAGTTTTGTATGTACAGGTATATTATGTGCAATTGAAGTGTAGACTAAGTATGTGTGTTAGATAAATAAGTGTATATATAGTGTGTGGACCATCTCTGTTGAATTAACATATATGTCATATTTAAAAATCATATCTGCTGTTAGTGAATCTAGTGATATAAACTCATAATTATGAGACAAACTCAATAATGAGATAAACTCATAATTATGAGACAAACTCAATAATGAGATATATACTCATAATTATGAGACAAACTCATTTATGAGATATAAACTCAGAATTATGAGACAAACTCTATTATGAGATATAAACTCAGAATTATGAGACAAACTCAATTATGAGATATAAACTCAGAATTATGAGACAAACTCTATTATGAGATATAAACTCAGAATTGACATATAAACACAGTTTGTGAGATTAAAACAGAAAATTATGAGATTAAAACTGAAAAGTCAAAATGCAATATTAATAAATTCACGTTTTGACCTATTTCGTCCCTCTGAAGTCCAAGCTTATATCGTGTAAAGTAAAAAAAGTCTGAATTGTGAGATTAAAAAGGTAAGTTTTTAGTTTGTGGTGGAAACAGGCTCCCATATATTTCATACAATGTATGTGTTAAATAATTGAGCCTCTATTCAATTGATTAGTACATCAGCAAATACATTAAATACAGTATTATACACACAGTTAGAATAGTAGATGCTTACGTTATATTTAAGGCAATACTTCGTGAGGTGTTGATAGTGGCACTCAAACTGATATATATCTGAAATAACCCTGAACACAGAACTAAACGAGTGTTTGCCCTGACGATGTTTGGTGGAAATCATATTGCTTCAAGCTCTAGATTCGGTAACGATCCTCAGAAGTGATTTTGGTAAGGCCCTAAAGCATACACAGATTACATTCAGATCAGTCAGACAGCAGCTTGACCTATCAAACACACTCAAACCAGCTGGACGTCTGGCGTTTGGCTGTCAAACACGGACCTGAGCCACGAGAAATGACCGAAACCAAGCTATAAAGGCCGTCTGTATATACAAGTGCACGTTTATTAGGGCTGGGACGATAATGATGATTGCCTACTGAGGCGAAACTCAATAGAACGCTCCATAGCAACAGTTGCGCCCATGACAAGACTGTGCCGCCGCCATTTTGGACTGAAAACTACACAAACACGCCGTAGAATAATAGGAGCCAGTCGCGCTTGACTAA
>CM049865.1:230000-247500 GCA_027474115.1 Schizopygopsis malacanthus | reverse complement strand
TGTGTGTGTGTGTGTGTGTGTGTGTGTGTGTGTGTAATATTTTTATTTAAAAATCAACCATGAAACAAATCCATCATTAAGACGTTTATTAAATACGAATCCATAATTCATAATAACTCTTTCTCCAGTGAAAAAGTGTTCTGGTCTGAATCAGGAGAGAAATCTGCACTTTATCACCGGAGAAAGAGTTATGAGTTATGAATTATGGACTCAATGTATTTGAATTAAAAACGTCTTAATGCTGGATTTGTCTCAGGTTTTGTCTTCTCCAGATGTTAACTGATGGACTGTGGATTATTGTGATGTTTTTATCAGCTCTCGTTCTGACGGCACCCATTGCTGAGAGACACATCTCTACAAACCTGATGAAGAAACAAACAAGTAACTAAAACAAAACCTCTGTTTTCTCTCGCAGACGAGGATGCCGCTTCAGCCACGACCTGCTCTCGGGTCAGAATGCACTGGTTCTGACCGCTCATGGTCTGAACACACTGGGCGTAAAGGAGCTGTGTGTAATACTGATGCAGAGCGATTACTCGTTCCTGCCAGCGGTGAGTATTTCGCACATATCACTCTCTAAGTGTCGAGTTCTGTGTTGAGGCTGAAAATGGTGCTGGTTTCTCAGGTGTGTCACTCGTATAATAACGGCACGGGAGAATACGGCCGCTGTCCGGACGCCGAGAACTGCAGGAGGCTCCACATCTGCGAGAAATACCTGCGCGGCTCCTGCGACTGCTCTCGCGCTCACGACTTCTACGAGCCGCATCCGCTGAAGACGCTGCAGGACCGAGGCATCCCCACAGAACTCATGGCCATCTTGAAGGACCTGTACTCCAACATCGAAGCCCTGAGGAGTCTTTCCAAAGCAGCTTCTGGTCCAAACGCTGCGGGACCGAACCCCAGAAGAGGCCCGAATGCACAGAACCGGAGACCGTCAAGTGGTTTTAACGCAGGCAGAGGACAAGATGCTCAGAGGTTTCCACAAAACAACACCGGTAACGCATACATGATTTTATGGCAGCCACTGAATAAAAATAAAACATTGAATTGTGTCTTTTTTATCTCAAAATTGTGACTTCCGTTACATTTTCTCAGGATTATATGATGTAAACTCATAATTGTGAATTATAAAGCAGGGCTCTAGAGATGGCTCGATACTACTTTTTCAGAACCGATACGATACCAAAAATACCGATATCGATCCGATACCAGCACAGTATTTGTTAAATCAGTGAATAATTTCTATATCTCTGTGTGTGTTGTTGACCTGCTCATCACTCTTTTGTGTTTTACACACAATCTACTTAATATAAAGAAAAACAACAAATGATATGTAATTATAATCTATGACAAAAATACTTTTATAAACTAAGTTAGTGGATAATTCAGTAGCAAAAGTTACTCTAGAAAACTCATGAGATAAAAAAAAAATTATAATATCCTATGATTTATGATGCTATTACTAGTGATCGACCGATATTGATTTTTTTTATAACCGATACCGATTATTTGCATGTTTATGTAACCGATAACCGATATGCAGAACCGATATTTATTTACTGTTATAAAGAGTGAAGTCCATTCTTCACTTTCAGTCGTCTTAACAACAACAAACTGTTGAAAATTAACATCTTTAATGTAAAATATAATCTTCAAATTACAACAATAAAAACATTTTATTTATAAAAAGCATCATCAGCAACACTGATATTAACAATAAGCAAAATAATGTGTTCAAATGGAGAAAATAAAGTCATATAAATTCATTTTAAACTACAGTTTTAGGTTTAAACGCTGTTTAATAGACTAAAGAGTGATAATAATTCACTGAATAATATTCTCTGGAATATTGAAATAAGCTAAAACAAACAAAACATCGTATTTTATTGTGTTTCTTAACTGTTTTATCAGAATTATTAAAATGTTTTTGTCTTTCTAAATTATGAAAACTGCTGACAGCGATCCGGTTTATCTATTTACACAGAACTATACAAAAATATATATATATATTTTTTAAACCGATTATGGTAAAATAACTTAAATAAAACCGATATATGATATCTCTGTAAAAAGTCCCAATTACCTTTTTAATTTTATTCAGTGAAACGTGTTTTAAATGTAAATAATTCATGAAAGACTCGTGTTTGGTCTCCTCTCTTAGAGAAAAAATCTGCGATCAAAGGACACTGCATCGGTGGTAAGTTGTTTCATCACCATTTCACCTTCAGTTAGACTCATCAACACCATAACTCCTTCAAAAACAGCCTTGGAGTCGTGGTTGATGATACGCTGACCTTCACAGAGCACATTACCTAAACTGCCCGGTCCTGTAGATGTGCATTATATAATATTAATAAATCAGGTATTTTCTCTCGGAGCATGCAACACGACTCCTTGTTCAGGCTAGGGGTGTGCGATAATTATCGTCTGCGATAATTCGTACATTGTTGTTTTCAGTGCAATTTGACAATATCGAGTATTTTGCAAAAACCCAACTAAATACATAGTGCACGTATATATAGCCTTTATTAATGAAGCGGCTTAATCAAGTGCAATAAAGAGCGTGTTCTTTCACTCAGTTCAGTATTAAAATGCATTAAAATCGCACAATTCAAGATATGGGGCGTTAATATTAAGAGAAAATGTATATATTTACGTTTCATATGATTAAAATCACACAAAGAGTGCAGTTTTTTCATTTCAAAAATAAGCACGATTACAAATTTGATATTGATTTTAAAATTCGGTTCAGTTCAATAAACAATACGTTAATATTAAGATTCGGTTCAGACACCGTATTGCCTGTTTTTGCTGCATTTCAAAAATAATTATAAACCGCCGTTTAAATGATTTGGTTGTTTTGAGTCTCAGTGATTCGTTCCTGAATGATTCAATCGTTTAAATGATTCGGTTCAGTCTCAGTGATTCGTTCCTGAATCAATGATTCAATCGTTTAAATGATTCGGTTCAGTCTCAATTCGTTCCATGTTCAATCGTTTAAATGATTCGGTTCAGTCGCCATCGGTTCATTCGCAATGATTCGGTTCAGTCTCAGTGATTCGTTCTGAATGAATCAATGAACCGTTTAAATGATTCGGTTCAGTCGCAATGATTCGGTTCAGTCTCAGTGATTCGTTCAATTCATTCGGTTCAGTCTCGTTTAAATGATTCGGTTCAGTTGTGATTCGATTTAATTTCTGAATGATTCAATCGTTTAAATGATGTTCATCGCAACGACTCACTTAAAGTTACTCAGTGACTTTTGCCACCACTGGCGATTTAATTTCACATTTAAAGCATTTTCATTTTTTAAATAATTGTAAATACAGTATTAAATGTTTTAAAATGTCAAATGATGCATTTGTAACTGCAGGTTAAAGCACTCCAAAAGATGTCCCTCTAGCATTAAACATGTGAACACATCTAAACACCTTCAGATGCTACTTCTGCAAAATTATGATAAACTGGTTTAACATTTGTTTGGTAACTGCCATGTGTATTATCTTAATTGACTGGTTAAATGTAACAATTTGACTCAAAAGATGTACACTTTTAGAAACAAAATGGCTTTATTAAAAGGTAAAAATCAAATTTAAACTTAAATGAAAAGATTAATTAATCAATATTGTGAACTGAGCACACAGGTATCTAAACTGTTCGTAGTCAGATATCAGCACAATAACACACTCTGCAAAATATCTTCTAATTATCGTTATCGACTCCACAAAAATATGATATCATTTTTCTTCAATGCTCTCTTGTTTGGTCCAGCCACTCAGCCACTTCATCAAACCTCTACAATTAATCCTGAACGCTGCTGGAAGATTAATCTTTAACGAGCCCGAAAAGAACTCACGTCACTCCTCTGTTCATCAATTAGCACTGGCTAGCTCCTCAATGCATTAATGTTTGCCTACAGAACCACCTCTTTATCTAAATGCATTACTTCAGACTTATATGCGCTCGCGAAGCTTAGTGAACGACGCTTTACTGAACCATCCCAAAGAGCCACACAATCCCTTTCACAGACGTTTACATTAACTGTTCCCCTCCGGTGGAATAACTCAATCCTTCGCCATCGTCAAGAAACGGCTCAAAACACATCTTTATTTAACCCTCCAACTCCAGCACGCTCTATTATAATTCTATTTGATCTAATCAGTCGTGTTTTTATAAAAAAAACACACATTTGACCCTCTATCAAGTCATTTTTATTCTCTTAACGCCTAGCTTTTCTTGTCCAACTAACACTAGTTTTCTATACACGATATACTCGTTCCTATGTGTGCCGCGTTCGGCTAACCAGGACTTGTAATAGCACTCGCATGTTGTTGGTTCTGATCGCTTCTATAATGTCCTCGTTTGTAAGTGTCTCTGGATAAAAGCGTCTGCTAAATGAATAAAGAACAGCATGGTTGTGCTTCACGGAGCTGAACGCTTGTGTTTCCAGTCTCGTGTAGGCGAGAGCACTCCGGTCTGCCCTATCAATGGGAAGTGAAGGAAGGATCCGAATGGAAGGCTCTTCCTGACAACGAGGCCATCGAGAAAGATTACTGCAGCCCTGCCAGAACATACAGGTGTGTGAAAGAAGACATACAGGTGTGTGAAAGAAAACACATTACATCACTGGGTTAGTGTTGTTTGGCCAGCACGGTGCTGGGACGCTGGAGCGGGTTGCCAGGGGGTTGCTTTGTGGTTGCTAAGGTGTTTGAAGTGTTTTTTAGTGTGTTGCTATGCGGTTGCTAAGGTGTTTGAAGTGTTTTTTAGTGTGTTGCTTTGAGGTTGCTAAGGTGTTTGGAGTGTTAGTGCGTTGCTATGTGGTTGCTAAGGTGTTTGGAGTGTTAGTGCGTTGCTATGTGGTTGCTAAGGTGTTTGGAGCGTTAGTGTGTTGCTTTGCGGTTACTAAGGTGCTTGGATTGGTTTTAATGTGTTTCTATGCGGTTGCTAAGGTGTTTGGAGGGTTTGTAGTGTTGATATGCAGTTGCTAAGGTTTTTGGAGTGTTAGTGCGTTGCTATGTGGTTGCTAAGGTCTTTGGAGCGTTAGTGTGTTGCTTTGCGGTTACTAAGGTGCTTGGATTGGTTTTAATGTGTTTCTATGCGGTTGCTAAGGTGTTTGGAGGATTTGTAGTGTTGATATGCAGTTGCTAAGGTTTTTGGAGTGTTAGTGCGTTGCTAGTGCTGTGGTTGCTAAGGTTGGTTTAAGGTGTTTGGAGTGGTTTTAGTGTGTTGCTATGCGGTTGCTAAGGATTTTGGAGTTTATTTAGTGCATTGCTATGAGGTTGCTTAGTTTTTTTTTGTGTGTTGCTATGCAGTTGCTAAGGTGTTTGGAGTGGTTTTACTTTGTTGCTATGTGGTTGCTAAGGTTTTTGGTGTTTATTTAGTGTGTTGCTATGCGGTTGCTAAGGTGTTTGGAGTTTTTTAGTGCATTGCTATGCAGTTGCTAAGGTATTTGAAGTGTATTGCTTTGCGGTTGCTAAGGTGCTTGGAGTGATTTTAATGTGTTGCTATGCAGTTGCTAAGGTGTTTTGACCAATTGCAGTGTTGATATGCAGTTGCTAAGGAGTTTTAGTGTGTTGCTATTTGGTTGCTAAGATGGTGTTGCTAGGTTTAGTGTTTAGTGTGTTGCTATGCGGTTGCTAAGATGTTTGTTGTTTATTTAGTGCGTTGCTTGCAGTTGCTAATGAGTTTGCTATGCAGTTGCTTGTTTTTTGTTTATTTAGTGCGTTGCTATGCAGTTGCTAAGATGTTTGTTGTTTATTTAGTGCGTTGCTATGCAGTTGCTAAGATGTTTGTTGTTTATTTAGTGCGTTGCTATGCAGTTGCTAAGATGTTTGTTGTTTATTTAGTGTTGCTATGCAGTTGCTAAGATGTTTGTTGTTTATTTAGCGGTTGCTATGCAGTTGCTAAGTGTTTGTTGTTTATTTAGTGGTTGCTATGCACTTTGTTGCTATGCGTTGCTATACTAGTGTTGCTATGTTTGTTGTTGTTTATTTAGTGCATTGCTATGCAGTTGCTAAGCTATGCAGTTTTGTTTGTTTATTTAGTTGTGTTGCTAGTTGCAGTTGCTAAGTGCGCTATGCACAGTGGTATTTAGTGCAATGTTGTGCAGTTGCACATTTGTAAATGTTATGTTTTTGGTTGATAACTATTTTAATGTTAATAAAAGTGTTCAGGCAGTGCATGAGTCATTAGTGGTCTGTGGGTTTCTCTGTCTGTCACAGCTCTGGACTGAACCCGGTTTATTTCGATACGATGACCCAAGGCTGTTTCAGCGTGCGGCGTCTGTCGACGATCCCGTCGGTGCTCCAGCCCACCTTCATCCTCACCACCGAGTGGATCTGGTTCTGGGAGGACGAGTGTGGGAGCTGGATACAGTATGCTTCAGCGGTACGTGACTTTTAGCCAAACTTAACTATACTTATCAACCTCTGATGTTCTGTTTGTGTGTTTAATGGTCAGGACGGTGGTCATCGATCGTCCTCCATCTCCAGCGCTGAACTCGAGCAGAAGTATCAGGCCGATAACAACGCTGTGGTGACGTTCACAGCCGGATCGCAGACGTACGAGCTCAGCTTCATGGGTAACCCAAAGACTAACATCGTACATTTAGGGGGGTGTGTGATATATATGTGACCAGTGTCGGGGAAAGTTACGTTTAATGCGTTAAAATATTGCGTTACTCCCTTAAAAAGTAACTAATTACGATACTTAGTTACTTTTTATGAAAAGTAATGCGTTATAATATTGCGTTACTCCCTTAAAAGTAATGTTAATACGATACTTAGTTACTTTTTAGAAAAATAATGCGTTACATATTGTGTTACTCCCTTAATCAAAGTAACTAAGTTTTACGATATAGTTACTAAATATCTTCGTGGAACAGTAATGCTTACAATATCCTTGCATTACTCCCTGGCATAAAAGAAAAAGTAACTAATTTTGTTACTTAGTATACTTGTTTATTGCTACAAAGTATATGCTGCTTACGTTACTGCGTCTGTGCTTATCATTTTTAAATATGAGAAGGGCTTGATTGTTTGTTTTAATATGAATTAAGTATGTCAATTTATAGCAAATATAAAAACTTTCACACTAAATAGTGTAATGAATAGAACCTCAGACATTGAAGGACGAGTAAATCACGTCTGTACAGAAGAACTTTCAGGAGAATTTTAACGGCATTCTAATGGGCTTCAGCAATTCACAAAGCAACGAAGCACAATTGTTAAGTTCATCTAAAGTCAAACGTGTTTTGCTTATAATATGATTGAACTGGACCATCAAAGGTCAGCAGCAAACACATCGGTTAATAAAATGAGATTAGATATAACACAAGCATTTGTGCTTGTTTAACATATTTAATTATTGCAGGCTTGCGTCATATTCTGAGTTTGCATTTCACTGTTTTACAATTCATTTTGATGAATACTGAATCTGTTTATTGCGAGTGGGATGAATTAATACACATTCATATTTAGTCTACTACAGTAAGATCATGTTCACACAGCGCACTGTCATCAATAAATAGAGAAAAAGTAACTTAAAAGTAAATTAAAAAGTAATGCGTTACTTGAAAAAAGTAATATTATTACGTTACTTGTTATGCGTTACCCCCCCCAACACTATATGTGACCCTGGAGCACAAAACCAGTCTTAAGTGTCAATTTTATGAAATTGAGATTTATGCATCATCTGAAAGCTGAATAAATCATATTTCCATTCCAATCAGCCATTTTGAATGTTTCAGCCATTTTTAATGAATCAGCCATTTTGAATGAATCAGCCATTTTTAATGAATCAGCCATTTTGAATTAATCAGCCATTTTGAATGAATCAGCCATTTTGAATGAATCAGCCATTTTGAACGAATCAGCCATTTTGAACGAATCAGCCATTTTGAATGAATCAGCCATTTTGAATGAATCCGCCATTTAGAACGAATCAGCCATTTTGAATGAATCCGCCATTTTGAACGAATCAGCCATTTTGAATGAGTCGTTTAAATGAATGATCAAATGAATCTCTCATTAACACAGGAACTTGCTGCCACCGTTTTAGTGTCGTATTTACTTATCGATGACCTAAAACACACTCAGCTAAATATTGTGACGTATTGTCTACACCCCCACAAACATCACACGTATAATAGTCTTGAAGAAGCTTCACGCAGCCGTCTGAACTAATCTTGCTCTTCAGATATGATCCAGACGAACAAAAGCTACTCAACCAAAAAAGTCGTCAGACGTCGCCCCAAATTTGTGTCAGCGGCTGATGTTCGAACCATCAAGACGACGTAAGCAAACACTCCTCGATCTCTCTCGAACTCTCTGAAACCTGTATGATGGAAAACCCCTTCATGTCTGTTTTTAGTAAAAGGACGCCGGTATATAATTTCAAGGCTCTGCCGGAGCACTGGGATAAAGCTCTGACTCCTGAAACCGGATACAAGGTGAGACCAATCGTTTATCCGTCACTTTTTACGTGTTTATATTGTTCTGCGCTGTTTTCAGTTTGGGTAAGTTACTCCAAAAACGTTATCCACTACTAATTACAGCTAAAATTTTAATTTGATTTTCAGTCAATTACTAATTACTTTAATTTGTACTTTAAGTATTTATTTAAGAAACATTACAATTAAATTACTTTTATTTGTATTTTAAGTATTATTATTTAAGTATTAACAATTATATAAGTATTTGTATTTTAAGTATTTATTAAGTATTACAATTAAATAAGTATTTGTATTTTAAGTATTATTATTTAAGTATTAAAATTAAATAAGTATTATTTGTATTTTAAGTATGATTATTTAAGTATTAAAATTAAATAAGTATTATTTGTATTTTAAGTTTTATTATTTAAGTATTAAAATTAAATAAGTATTATTTGTATTTTAAGTTTTATTATTTAAGTATTACAATTAAATAAGTATTATTTGTATTTTAAGTATGATTATTTAAGTATTAACATTAAATAAGTATTATTTGTATTTTAAGTATTATTATTTAAGTATTAACATTAAATAAGTATTATTTGTATTTTAAGTTTATTATTTAAGTATTAACATTAAATAAGTATTATTTGTATTTTAAGTATTATTATTTAAGTATTAACATTAAATAAGTATTATTTGTATTTTAAGTATGATTATTTAAGTATTAACATTAAATAAGTATTATTTGTATTTTAAGTTTTATTATTTAAGTATTAACATTAAATAAGTATTATTTGTATTTTAAGTATTATTATTTAAGTATTAACATTAAATAAGTATTATTTGTATTTTAAGTATGATTATTTAAGTATTAAATTAAATAAGTATTATTTGTATTTTAAGTTTTATTATTTAAGTATTAACATTAAATAAGTATTATTTGTATTTTAAGTTTTATTATTTAAGTATTAACATTAAATAAGTATTATTTGTATTTTAAGTATGATTATTTAAGTATTAACATTAAATAAGTATTATTTGTATTTTAAGTATGATTATTTAAGTATTAACATTAAATAAGTATTATTTGTATTTTAAGTATGATTATTTAAGTATTAACATTAAATAAGTATTATTTGTATTTTAAGTATGATTATTTAAGTATTAACATTAAATAAGTATTATTTGTATTTTAAGTATGATTATTTAAGTATTAACAATTAAATAAGTATTATTTGTATTTTAAGTATGATTATTTAAGTATTAAAATTAAATAAGTATTATTTGTATTTTAAGTTTTATTATTTAAGTATTAACATTAAATAAGTATTATTTGTATTTTAAGTTTTATTATTTAAGTATTAACAATTAAATAAGTATTATTTGTATTTTAAGTATGATTATTTAAGTATTAAATTAAATAAGATTATTTAAATATTATTTAAGTTATTATTATTTTAAGTATTATTATTTAAGTATTAAAATTAAATAATAAATATTATTTGTATTTTAAGTATGATTAACTATTACAATTAAATAAGTATTTTTTGTATTTGTTTTAAGTATTAAAATTAAATAAGTATTAAAATTAAATAGTATTTGTATTAAGTATTATTATTTAAGTATTAAAATTAAATAAGTATTATTTGTATTTTAAGTATGATTAAGTATTAAAATTAAATAAGTATGTTTTGTATTAAGTATTATTATTTAAGTATTAAAATTACATAAATGTATAATGTAAGTCATTAATTTACTGCGTTACCAGGTAAAAAGTAATTAGATTACAGTAACCCAATTAGTAGTAGTTAGTAATTCTATTACCTCTGTTTTGCACAGAGTGTGTCGCTGCAGACCACTTCAGCCGAATACATCAGAGTCAAAGAACTGTTCAATCGCACCATGTTCGGCTTCCAGATCCTGAGGATTGAGAGGATCCAGAACAAAGCATTATGGGAAGTTTATCAGTGGTAAGTCCACAAGACATGCACTCACTGGATTACAGCACGTCTGACGATGGTTTCTGCCACTTTTAGGCAGAAGGACTTCATGAGAAAGAATAACGGAGGCAGAGACGTGGCCGAGAAGCAGCTCTTTCACGGCACTGACAACACGCACTTAGATGCCATCTGCCACAACAACTTCGACTGGAGGATCTGTGGGACTCACGGCACGGCTTACGGGAAAGGTGGAGTGCAGATCATAAAACTGGGTTTCAGAAATAGCTCAACCAGAGATGAGTTTGGAGAAATGTGTCAGCAATGGAAGTGAATGGGTGCCGTCAGAATGAGAGTCTGATAAAAACATCACAATAATCCACAGCACTCTGGTTAACATCTGGAGAACACAAAAGCTGAAACAAATCCAGCATTTTTGGATAAATTATCATAGAGTCTATTATCCATAATAACTCCATAATCCATAATTGAAAAATGCATCTGCTGTTGTCTCTCTCGTCAAAATCCAGCCTCATTATTATTGTTATTATTGTTAGACCATGCCTCCGTGTCAGATCATTAAAGTGCCTCTTATGCCTTGCATCCCCTCCGATGCTTCATTGTGGACTCATATTTTAGTTAAATAATGTCTTAAAGATGGATTTGTTTCATGTTTTGTCTTCTCAAGATGTTAACTGATGGACTGGAGTGCTGTGGATTATTTAATATATATTATGTAACTGGTTTGGGCTGGTCTCTAGCTGATTTTTTTAGTTGGTTTTACCTTGTTTTTAGCATTTTTTCCGCATTTACAATGTTAAATCACGTTAAAAACATACTAGCGGCGTGCTAATCATGCTAGAAATATACGAATAACACGCTAATCATGTTAACAACATGCTAGAAACATGCTAGTAGCTTGATAATCATGCTAGCAACATGAGAGTAACATGCTAATTGTGATAGCAGCATGCTAGTAGCATGCTAATCGAGCTAGGAACATGTTAGTAAAACATGCTAATTGTGCTAACAACATGCTAATCGTGCTTTTCCCTATTTACAATGTTAAATCGCATTGAAAATAAATGAATGCGGCATGCTATTCATGCTAATAATATGCGAATGTTGTTAGCAACATGCTAGTCATTCTAAAAACATGCTATTAACTTGATAATCGAGCTAGAAACATGTTAGTAAAACATGCTAATTGTGATAGCAGCATGCTAGTAGCATGCTAATCGAGCTAGTGTGCTAACAACATGCTAATCGTGTTTTTCCCTATTTACAATGTCAAATCGCATTGAAAATAAATTAATGCGGCATGTTAATCATGCTAATAATATGCAAATCATGTTAGCAACATGCTAGTCTTTCTAGAAACATGCTAGTAACTTGATAATAATGCTAGAAACATGCTAGTAACTTGAAAATCATAATAGAAACAAATACTAGTAACATGCCTAATCGAGCGAAAAACATGTTAGTAACATGTTAATTGTGCTAGTAACATGATAATCGTGTTAGCAACATGCTAGCAATATGCTAATTGTGTGCTAAAAACATGCTAACATGTTAATCGTGTTAGCAACCTGCTAGCAACGTGCTGATTGTGTTACAGACATGCTAACATGTTAATTGTGTTAGCAACTTGCTAGCAACATGCTAATTGTGCTAGAAACATGTTAACATGTTAATCGTGTTAACAGCCTGCTAGCAACATGCTGATTGTGCTAGAAACATGTTAATCGTGTCAGCAACATGCTAATCGTGATAAAAACATGTTAATCGTGTTAGCAACCTGCTAGCAACGTGCTGATTGTGTTACAGACATGCTAACATGTTAATTGTGTTAGCAACTTGCTAGCAACATGCTGATTGTGCTAGAAACATGTTAATCGTGTCAGCAACATGCTAATCGTGATAAAAACATGTTAATCGTGTTAGCAACATGCTAATTGGGTTAGAGACATGTTAACATGTTAATCGTGTTAGCAACTTGCTAATTGTGTTAGAAACACGCTAGTAACTTGCTAATCATGCTAGAAACATATTGCCTTGAAAACATTCAAACTTTAATCTTTTAAACTATTTAAAATTTCAAACTGAAAGCCTTCAGATGTAAGCTTTTAAAAATTTCCAGCTTGGCCTTTTCAAGCCCACTTGACATGTGTCCACAAACTTTTCAACCTAGTTGTGATGTTTTTATCAGCTGTTTGGACTCTCGTTCCGACGGCACCCATTCACTCCATTGCTGAGACTCTGATGCACAAACTCATCCTGATCTTTTTGGTTGAACTAACCCTTTAAATGCACATCTCTCTTTGCAGGTAGTTATTTTGCCAGGGATGCTAAATACTCTCACGGCTACACCAAAGACTCAGGCACTCGCTCCATGTTCGTGTGTCGCATTCTGGTTGGCGACTACACCAAAGGTGAATCCAGCTACCTCCGGCCTCCATCCAAAGATGGAGGAGACACCGTCTTCTACCACAGCTGTGTGAACGACCTCTTCGATCCGTCCATATTCGTCGTGTTTGAAAAGCACCAGATCTACCCCGAGTATCTGCTCGAGTACAGCGACTCCAGCGGGTTTGATTCACCAAACCGTCCCGCGGTGGCAAGACCAACCGCGGCAGTGAGACATGTCACTCCCTCGCACACCTCCTACAATAAACCCTCCACAGCTGCATCTTCTTCATTCTCCCCCCTCCTCGTATGCCTCCTCTTCCTCAAGCACCTCCTACTATAAACCCCCCACAGCTGCATCATCATATGTTTCATCCTTTAACACCTCTTCCTCACGTGCTTCTCCCTCACAATCCTCAACTACGCCAAAGCCTTCAAAGTCAGAGTGCATTATTTCCTGACCAGCACGTGATTTCATTGTGTGCCAGTAAAAGTTCATACTGATAATCAAAAGAAAAAAAATATATACATTATACAATAATCGAAAATGCATAAGTGTCTTATACTCTCAGATTAAAGTCACGATGAAACAGGATCAGCGACAAATCTTTATTTCTTTATTCTGACATACATTCAAATGTAACAGATTATCGAAAACATGTTGGGCGGGGCTTGTTTCTGTGCATTAGTTGTTGATTGGATGTTGAGAAGTGGGCGTGGCTCTAAAAGTGTATGCAGATCAGGTTAAAGTCAAGATGTAACAGATTATCGAAAACATGTTGGGCGGGGCTTGGTTCTGTGCATTAGTTGTTGATTGGATGTTGAGAAGTGGGCGTGGCTCTATAAACGTATGCAGATCAGGTTAAAGTCACGATGAAAGAGGATCAGCGATAAATCTTTACTTTATTCGTGTCTCTAAAAGTGTATGCAGATCAGGTTAAAGTCAAATGTAACAGATTATCGAAAACATGTTGGGCGGGGCTTGGTTCTGTGCAGATTATCAAAAAAATGTTAGGCGGGGCTTGGTTCTGTGCATTAGTTGTTGATTGGATGTTGAGAAGTGGGCGTGGCTCTATGAGTGTATGCAGATCAGGTTAAAGTCACGATGAAAGAGGAGTAGCGATACATATTTTCTTTATTCTGACACGAATTTAAATGTAACAGATTATCTAAAAAAATTTGGGCGGGGCTTGGTTCTGTGCATTAGTTGTTGATTGGATGTTGAGAAGTGGGCGTGGCTCTATGAGTGTATGCAGATCAGGTTAAAGTCACGATGAAAGAGGATCAGCGATACATCTTTTCTTTATTCTGACATGAATTTAAATGTAACAGATTATCGAAAAAATGTTGGGCGGGGCTTGGTTCTGTGCATTAGTTGTTGATTGGATGTTGAGAAGTGGGCGTGGCTCTAAAAGTGTATGCAGATCAGGTTAAAGTCACGATGAAACAGGAGTAGCGACAAATCTTTTCTTCTTTAAAAAATGTTGGGCGGGGCTTGGTCCTGTGCATCAGTTGCTGATTGGATGTTGAGAAGTGGGCGTGGCTCTATGAGTGTATGCAAATCAGGTTAAAGTCATGATGAAACCGGGTCAGCGATAAATCGTTTCTTCTTTATTCTGTCATGAATTCAAATGTAACAGATTATCAAAAAAATGTTGGGCGGGGCTTGGTTCTGTGCATCTGTTGTTGATTGGATGTTGAGAAGTGGGCGTGTCTCTAAAAGTGTATGCAGATCAGGTTAAAGTCACGATGAAAAAGTAGCAACAAATCTTTACTTCTATATTCGGACATACATTCAAATGTAACAGATTATCAAAATGTTTTTGGGCGGGGCTTGGTTCTGTGCATTAGTTGTTGATTGGATGTTGAGAAGTGGGCGTGGCTCTAAAAGTATGCAGATCAGGTTAAAGTCATGATGAAACCGGGTCAGCGATAAATCGTTTCTTCTTTATTCTGTCATGAATTCAAATGTAACAGATTATCAAAATGTTTTTGGGCGGGGCTTGTTTCTGTGCATCAGTTGCTGATTGGATGTTGAGAAGTGGGCGTGGCTCTAAAAGTATGCAGATCATTATTCTGACAATCATCCAAATGTAACAGATTATCGAAAAATGTTGGGCGGGGCTTGGTTCTGTTGATTGGATGTTGAGAAGTGGGCGTGGCTCTAAAAGTGTATGCAGAGTGAGCTCGCAGGGGGCGGGGCTTAAGAGGAGGAAATGACTGGAAGATTTGATGAAATAGTCTAAATGTAAAAAGGAAAGAAACATATACACGGATGAATTGTTAAAGCTATAACATGCTTTTGGAAAACAGACGGTTAATTTTGATTTCATGCCAGCTTGAATGACAATGTGTAATTTGTAATTGGATCTTTGTAATAATCTCAATATTTGAGATACTTGTGACAATAAAGCTTTCCAATACACAACTTTAATGAAGTTTTTTTCCCCCTATGTTGACCTTTTCCTCATAATTATCAAATATAGGCTACTTTTTCCTCATAGATATGAATAGATTGATGAATAACTGATTGAGATATTAGTAGATTAGTATTGCACACACACACGCAGACGCATATATATGCAACGGTAGTCCCGCCCTTTTAAAAGAAAGAGCCAATCGCTGATTGGTAAAGTCATTGCGTCACTCACAGCAGCGGCCGTTAGAAGCTCCGGTCTTAGAGTACATAACAGCGCATTGGTCTAGCCTTAAAAATACGCATTTTAAACGCTATTAGAGCATAAGAAACAACATTCATGGAACAGTTTATTTCAGATTGTGTTGCTGATTTGAAATATGTTATTTAAGCGCGAGTTCAGCGAGCAGCCGAGTGAACAGACTTTCCTTGAAAGGGACTTTATTTCTTCCCGTAAGTTTCGTTTTCTCTCAGATTGAATCACTCGCTGATCTGGAGTCAGTGTTCAGAGAGTCACTTTCAGTGTTTAGAGAATCACTCGCGAGTCAGTGTTCAGAGAATCACTCGCTGATCTGAAGTCAGTGTTCAGAGAATCACTCGCGAGTCAGTGTTCAGAGAATCACTCGCTGATCTGGAGTCAGTGTTCAGAGAATCACTCGCGAGTCAGTGTCACTAGCGAGTCAGTGTTCAGAGAATCACTCGCTGATCTGAAGTCAGTGTTCAGAGAATCACTCGCGAGTCAGTGTTCAGAGAATCACTCGCTGATCTGGAGTCAGTGTTCAGAGAATCACTCGCGAGTCAGTGTCACTAGCGAGTCAGTGTTCAGAGAATCACTCGCTGATCTGAAGTCAGTGTTCAGAGAATCACTCGCGAGTCAGTGTCACTAGCGAGTCAGTGTTCAGAGAATCACTCGCAAGTCAGTGTTCAGAGAATCACTCGCGAGTCAGTGTTCAGAGAGTCACTCGCGAGTCAGTGTTCAGAGAGTCGTTTGCTGAGTCGGTTTTGACAGAGATTCGTTCTCTGACCCGCATATGAACTCCGCTCGGTTCGGCTGGAGTCAGACATCATGGCGGAGGAAACTATCCTGAAGGTTTTGTGCGGGAATCACGGATCGATGGATTATGATCTTCTTTTGGACATTTCATACGGACTGAAGGAAATATCAGCGGAGAATTCCCTGGAACACATCCTCCGCCGCCGCCGCGACATCTTCAGCGTCCTTCAGCGCGACGAAAGCAAAGAGGTTTTCGCTCAAACTACCGTCAAACTGTGTCGAAAGAGCGAGTGTGACGAGCTGTGTGAGAACCTCCACCTGTGTAAATATGAGCTGATGATGGGACACTGCAGCAGGTAGATCTGGGGCAAGTTGTCACAACGATTATGAACGCAATAGATCACAATAATCAACACTTTACAATCAAAACAAAAGCAGGTTAGAACTTGTAAATCAACAGATGTAGTGTTCAGAGAATTTTGCATAAAGATATTTTCTATAAGTATGTATTTTAGCCATATTTTGTATGTTTTACAAAAATGTCCAAAAAATATATATATTTGCAAAAATATGTTTCAAAATATTTGCATAAATATATTTTAAATAAGTGTATATTTTAGCCATATTTTGTATGTTTTTCAAAACATAGCCTATTAATTTTTTTTTAAGGAACTTAAAAATAAATCTTACCCCATATATTTTAATATTTGATGTCAAATTTGAAGAAAAACATGATTTGTGGAGTATAACCCTGAACATATGTGTTTTAATCAAATTCAGCAATTATTCCAAAATATTAAACATTATTAAATCTAGTTATGATCTCTACTCGGCTATTTACAATTTGCATTGAGTCTAAATTTAGGTTAGAGTAAAATCTGAAATATAATTTGGTGTATGATTTTTTTTTTATTGTTTTTAATTGAGCTTCACTGTATGCAGCATATATTTAAAATATAACATAGCCACAAAAACATGTTTTCTTGCCTCATATAATTAATAAAATGGATGGTTTCATATTGTTTTAACATTTAAAAGACGATGTTTTGGACAATATTTCATAATAAAAGTCCTTCAGTAATGACCAGTGAGCCTGTATGTGTTTCTGAAGGCAGGGCTGCAGTTATGGACACCAGCTGATGTCCGAACACAACACGAGGATCCTAAAAGCTCATCAGATGATCCGTCTGAGTCGAGAAGATCTGTGTTTGATATTACTGCAGTCCGACAGCGGCCTCCTGCCTCCCGTGAGCATCCGTCACACATACAGTGGAGGCCAAACTCATTAGGACACTAGTGTTTACAGCCGCTGG
>CM049865.1:212500-225000 GCA_027474115.1 Schizopygopsis malacanthus | reverse complement strand
TTATGGACTACATGTAAATATCTTATTCAGGTCAGTACTAAATAAACAATAGCATGCATTTTGAATGATCCCTCTTACTTGGTTATACAATCAACATTTTGCAGATTCTGCAAGGGGTGTGTAAACTTTTGACTTCAACTGTATATTCTTACTAATACCTGAAAGATTTGTCTCTTCATTGAAAGCCCATGCAATCCAAACTTTCACGTGTTTAAATTTTACTAAAGACAGTAAATACACATTTATCAATGTTTATATATTGATAAAAGCTTAAATTATATATGTTCATCATATAAAAGTATTATTTGTCTTATATTCAGTTGCTTTAAGCTGCAAAAATTATTTTCTTTTTTTATACTTTTATCTTGTTTTCCTGTATGAATATATACAGATTATTAAATCAAGATACATTTTGATGAGAAGCAAAATAAATAAAATAAAATACAATTTCAAAATAAATACATATCTAATAAAACATTTTAAAAAATCCCTAAAATTGCTTAACTTATGAAAAAAAAAAATCTTAGTAAAAATTTAAATTTTTCTAAACTCATTACCAGATATTTGTTCTTGTTTTAAGCAAAAGCTTAATAAATTTTAGGATATTTTTCGGGAAATCAAGTCATTTTGCTTCTGAAGTAATTGTGTCTTGGATGTTTAGATATTTGTACTGGAAATCAAGACGAAAAATATTAAGAAAATATTTGAAAAGCATCGGTGAAATGCATGAATGTAAACGTGAATCACATGTTCCTAGATCATTTCCCCTTTAGGAAAGTTAACCATGGTTTTATTATAGTATAATTGTAGTAATTTGTAGTGGTTATGAATTAACTATAGTAACTAGGGATGCATGATATTGGATTTTTGCCGATATACTGATATTTTTTCAACTCATTTTTGCCGATATCCGATTTTTTCGACTCATTTTTGCCGATATCCGATTTTTTTCGACTCATTTTTGCCGATATGCCGATATTTTCCGACTAATTTTTGCCAATAACCGATATTTTTAGACTCATTTTTGCCGATATGCCGATATTTTTAGACTCATTTTTGCCGATATCTGATATTTTTAGACTCATTTTTGCCGATATGCCGATATTTTTTAGACTCATTTTTGCCGATATCCGATATGCCGATATTTTTAGACTCATTTTTACCGATATCCGAT
This sequence comes from Schizopygopsis malacanthus, assembly GCA_027474115.1. Lineage (NCBI taxonomy): Eukaryota > Metazoa > Chordata > Actinopteri > Cypriniformes > Cyprinidae > Schizopygopsis > Schizopygopsis malacanthus. Next base: position 223,826 of record CM049865.1, on the reverse strand, counting down.
ATGCCGATATTTTTAGACTAATTTTTACCGATATCCGATATGCCGATATTTTTAGACTCATTTTTGCCGATATGCCGATATTTTTTAGACTCATTTTTGCCGATATGCCGATATTTTTAGACTCATTTTTGCCGATATGCCGAAATTTTTAGACTCATCTTTGCCGATATGCCGATATTTTTAGACTAATTTTTGCCGATATGCCGATATTTTTCAACTAATTTTTGCCGATATCCGATATGCTGATATTTTTCAACTAATTTTTGCCGATAGAGAGGAGAGAGCGCACGAGAGATAGGAGAGAGAGAGAGAGAGAGAGAGAGAGAAAGAGAGAGAGAGAGAGAGAGATCGCGAGAGAGAGAGAGAGAGAGAGAGCGCGAGAGAGAGAGGAGAGAGAGAGAGAGAGGAGAGAGAGAGAGAGAGAGAGAGAGAGTGCGAGAGAGAGAGAGAGAGGGAGAGAGAGAGAGCGTGTGCGAGAGAGAGAGAGCGAGAGACACAGAGGACAGAGGGAGAGAGACAGAGAGGGAGAGAGAGAGAGCGAGAGAGAGAGAGAGAGAGAGAGATACAGAGGGAGAGACAGAGAGAGAGAGAGAGAGCGAGAGAGCGAGAGCGAGTGAGAGAGCAAGCAAGAGAGAGAGAGAGAGAGAAACCGAACATTTGAGCCCCAAACTGCATGAACTAACCTGAATCTGGATCAGTGAATCCGAGTCCGTGTTTCTGCACAGTTCTGGAAACGAGCCGGTTTGTTTTGAGGAAATGACTCTGGGTCTGGACGAGGTCCGGCGTGTCTCCACGCAATCCTCCGTTGTCCTGCCCGGCTTCGCCCTCACCACCTGCTGGAGCTGGTTCTGGAAGAACGAGTACAACCTCTGGATCCAGTACGCGTCGCTAGTATGTCACGACTCGCACCGCTCTGTTTGCATTGTGTTTGATCAGGTAAGATCTGCTGATGGTGATGCTGTTCCTCTCAGGCGGAGATGCACCGGATGTCTTCGGTCAGCAGCGAGCAGCTGGAGCACAGATATCAGGAGCAGGAGGTCGCTGGGGTCAAGTTTAGAGCGGGAAACCGCTTCTATGAGCTCCGCTTCGGAGGTGTGTTCTGTGTGGAGACCATACTTCACAAATCCAACACACTGATCTACTATTTCACCTTCTTCGTCTACGGCCACCAAACTCGGATCAGACGTTCAGACTGGTCTGGCTCAGTATGGTGTGTCTTTTCGGACCGATTGGACTTACGGTTTTCGTAGACCGTTTGATTAAAGCTACGAAAAATCCCTTAGACTATCATTGATGGGGTCAAAACTTTCTATGTCACTACTAAATCCTTGCAACGTGCATAGGATCTGTTAGGAAGGTGTTAGCAATGTGCAAAACATGCTAGCAGCATGTTAGAAATAAGCTAATTCATGTTTGCAATGTCAAACATGTTAGCCATGTGCTAAAACATGCTAGAAACATGTTAAATCACATTAACCAAGTGTTCAAACATGCTAGCATAGTGTTAAAACATGCTAATGTATCGTTCGAATATGCTGAGAACATGTTAGTTCATGCTAGCAACATGGTAACTGATCTTCGCAATGTAACGCTAGAAACATGCTAAAACTTGCTTGCAACATGCTAATTTACGTCAACGTGTGAAACATGCTAATTCATTTTAGCAACATTATAAACATCCCAGAAACATGCTAATTAGTATTAGCAATGTGGAAATAGTTGTTAGCCTTGTGTTAGCACAGTGTTAATGTTCTAGCAACATGCTTATTCGTGTAAGCCGTGTATTAAAACATGTTAACTTGATGTTAGGAACATGTTAATTCATGCTATCAACATGTTAATTCATTTTAGCAACATTATAAACATGCTAAGTAATATCAACGATGTGCAAATAGTTGTTAGCCTTGTGCTACCAAATGCTAGCACAGTGTTAACGTTCTAGCAACATGCTTATTCGTGTAAGCCATGTACTAAAACATGCTGGCAACATTGTGATGCATGCTAGCAGCATGTTAAAACATGTTAGGAACATGTTAATTCGTGCTATCAACATGCTATTTCATTTTAGCAACATTATAAACATGCTAAGTAATATCAACAATGTGTAAATAGTTGTTAACCATGTGCTACCACATGCTAGCATAGTGTTAATGTTCTAGCAACATGCTTATTCATGTAAGCCATGTACTAAAACATGCTAGCAACATGCTAAAAGATCCTAGCAACATCTTAAAACATGCTAGCAGTGTGCAAAATCGTGCTATCAAGTTGCCAAAACGTGTTAGTAACATAAATTGACTTTGTTACTTCTCTGAGCTTTTCAGAGTTACTTTAAACTTTCAGACCTATGTTTTTGTCAAGTTTGTCGTGAAGCTAGTTACTGCTAATCTTGTTCACAGACATGAAGCAACGAAACGAAGTGAGCGGCACCGAGAGGCCGGTCAGGCGCCGGCCCGTGTTTGTCTCGTCGGTGGACGTCCAGATCGCTAGAGCGAGGTACAACGCTCTCCGGCGGCTTTATATCAAGATTGTTTTGCGTTATTCTGACTCATCTTGTTTTCCAGATGTTGTGGTGCCATTAAAACGCGTTTTTCTAAAGGCATTCCTGGATTTTGGGACCAAACGGCCATTCCTGACTTTGGATTTCAGGTTGGGATTTATTGTTCGTTTCATCATCATTGCTCGTTAGAGCGTTACTGTATTATAATTACTTTTATTGCGTTTGTGTTTTTTGACTGCCGATATCTTGGAAAGCAGGGTGGCCGATATAAAGCCGATATAATTGTATCTATTTAAGAATTATTAAATCGTTTTAAACAATACATTTGTAAAATAAACATGCTTATACTTTAGATGACAAAGTATTTTTCAGAAATAAATATTTAATTTAAATATGATTAAAAAGGACGTCAACACTGTAACACTGTGTCCTAACTACACGCGACGCGACGCCGCGACACTCGATAAAAGCTATCTTTTCCATGTTAATCAGAGTTTTTGTCCTAACTAGCCACGACGCCGCGACACGCGATAAAAGCTATCTTTTCCATGTTAATCAGAGTTTTTGTCCTAACTAGCCGCGACAGCGACACTCGATAAAAGCTATCTTTTCCATGTTAATCAGAGTTTTTGTCCTAACTAGCCGCGACAGCGACACTCGATAAAAGCTATCTTTTCCATGTTAATCAGAGTTTTTGTCCTAACTAGCCGCGACAGCGACACTCGATAAAAGCTATCTTTTCCATGTTAATCAGAGTTTTTGTCCTAACTAGCCGCGACACGCGATAAGCTAAGTTAATCTATCTTTTCCATGTTAATCAGAGTTTTTGTCCTAACTAGCCACGAGCGACACGCGATAAAACTATCTTTTCCATGTTAATCGAGTTTTTGTCCTACTAGCCAACGCCGCGCTATCTTTTCCATGTTAATCAGAGTTTTTGTCCTAACTAGCCACGACAGCGACACGCGATAAAAGCTATCTTTTCCATGTTAATCAGAGTTTTTGTCCTAACTAGCCACGACGCCGCGACACGCGATAAAAGCTATCTTTTCCATGTTAATCAGAGTTTTTGTCCTAACTAGCCACGACAGCGACACGCGATAAAAGCTATCTTTTCCATGTTAATCTGAGTTTTTGTCCTAACTAGCCGCGAAACGCGATACGCGATAAAAGGTATCTTTTCCATGTTAATCTGAGTTTCTGTCCTAACTACAAGCGATGCCGCGACACGCGATAAAAGCTATCTTTTCCATGTTAATCAGAGTTTTTGTCCTAACTAGCCGCGACACGCGATAAAAGGTATCTTTTCCATGTTAATCAGAGTTTTTGTCCTAACTAGCCGCGACGCCGCGATAAAAGGTATCTGAGTTTTTCCATGTTAATCAGAGTTTTTGTCCTAACTAGCCGCGACGCCGCGATAAAAGGTATCTTTTCCATGTTAATCAGAGTTTTTGTCCTAACTAGCCGCGACACGCGATAAAAGGTATCTTTTCCATGTTAATCAGAGTTTTTGTCCTAACTAGCCGCGACGCCGCGATAAAAGGTATCTTTTCCATGTTAATCAGAGTTTTTGTCCTAACTAGCCGCGACGCCGCGATAAAAGGTATCTTTTCCATGTTAATCTGAGTTTTTGTCCTAACTAGCCGCGACGCCGCGATAAAAGCTATCTTTTCCATGTTAATCAGAGTTTTTGTCCTAACTCAAATCAAATCACTTTTATTGTCACATCACCACAGCACAAGTGCCTTGGTGAGTGAAATTCTTATGAGCGTGCTCCAGACAGTGCAAAAAAACAACAGACAATTTACCTATGGACAGACAGTGCAAAAAAACAACAAACAATTTACCTATGGACAGACAGTGCAAAAAAACTGCACTGGAGCATTTACAGTGCTCCAGACAGTGCAAAAAAAAAAACAGCAATTTACATATGGACAGTACATATTTACAGACTGTACAGAAGACAATGTGCAAAATACACATACATATACTCAGTACAACATAGTGTACTATAAAGACATACTCAATTATCAACGACACATTATACACCGTATGGGCACATCTACATTATGTACAGTATCTATACATAATGTAGTCTATACATAGTAATAATGTGAGGTGCAACAGATTATAAATTAACAGCAGATTGGTTGAGCAGCAGATAGATGTGCAAAGGTGCAACAGATTATTCATATGCAGTGTCGTGGATGTGCATCGTATGGTGTCCAGTGATAGCAGATAGGTTGTGTTAGTGCAGTGTGTGCGTGTAGTCCAGTTGAGCTAGCCGCGACAACAGCGACACAGGATAAAAGCTATCTTTTCCATGTTAATCTGAGTTTTTGTCCTAACTAGCCGCGACACGCGATAAAAGGTATCTTTTCCATGTTAATCTGAGTTTTTGTCCTAACTAGCCGCGACACGCGATAAAAGGTATCTTTTCCATGTTAATCTGAGTTTTTGTCCTAACTAGCCGCGACGCCGCGATAAAAGGTATCTTTTCCATGTTAATCTGAGTTTCTGTCCTAACTAGCCGCGACACGCGATAAAAGCCATCTTTTCCATGTTAATCAGAGTTTTTGTAAATTATAAAAGCCATCTTTTCAGATTTTCAGATTAGTAATCGGATTGCTTTTTAAATGCAGTAATCAGTAAAGAAGTAATTAGTGTTTTGTAGTGGACTACTTTTTTCAGATCTCTTGTCTCTCTCCTCAGAGAGTCCGTCTCCGGCCGTCTCACAGAGATTACGCGAGAGTCCACGAGCGCTTCAGACAAACTCTGAGAGGTTTCACCGTCCGTCGGATCGAGCGCGTGCAAAACAGGGAACTCTGGGAAGACTTCATGAAGTGGGTATCACAACCGATCGTCTGTGGCAAACCCTCAAACGTTTAGTTTGCATAAACATGCATTTTTCCACAGAAAAAAGGAGCGGATGATGATGACGAACAAGCAGGAGAAATATGGCGATCGGCTTTTATTCCACGCCACCGACTCCTCTCTCGTCGAAGCCGCGTGTCGGAGGAACCTTGACTTCGAGGCGTCGGATACGGCAGCATATGGACACGGTTTGTTTATGAATCATGATTTTTATAACACGTTGTGCTCTTCAAGGCTGCATTTATATGATCAAAAACACATACAAATAAATGTAAGATTGTGAAATACTATGTAACGTAACAGCTTTCTATTTTAATATCTGTTAAACTGTCATTTATTTATCTTTATAGATCTTTATAGTGTCACATGATCTTCAGAAATCATAATAATATGCTGATTTATAATCAACAGATGTGTTTTTTGAACCTTTGATCATTTTTTGGGATTATTTAAAGATTAAAATATGACCCTCTCAAATCTCAAAATCTAATTATTTCTACCATTAATTACATCTTTGACGTGACCTAACTCAGTCAATATTAAAGATATAAAGATTAAATATTCACACAATGTTCTTTAACCATATAACGGATGATTTTATTTTATTAAAAAATGACTTTAGCTGGGATTTCACAGAGATGTTCAAAAGTACATTTTTATTCTTTCTCGTTTTTTGGGGAAAGAAATTAATGCTTTCAGAAAGAGTATTAAATCGGTGAAAAGTGATTTTAAAGACTTATATTGTTAGAAAAGAGTTATATTTTTGAATAAATGCTGTTGTTTTGAACATTTTATTCTTTAAAGAATCCAAAATACATTTTGGCAGCACATCTGTTGATTATAAATCAGCATATTATTATGATTTCGGAAGATCATGTGACTGTGTGTAGGTGTGAGTGTGAGTGTGTGTGTGTGTGTGTGTGTGAGAGAGCATGAGTGTGTGTGAGTGTGTGTGTGTGTGTGTGTGTGTGTGTGTGTGTGTGTGTGTGTGTGTGTTGTGTGAGAGAGAGATTGTGTGTGTGTGTGTGTGTGTGAGAGAGTGTGTGTGTGTGTGTGTGTGTCAGTGTGTGTGTGTGTGTGTGTGTGTGTGAGAGAATGTGTGTGTGTGTGTGTGTGTGTGAGAGAATGTGTGTGTGTCAGAGTGTGTGTGTGTGTGTGTGTGTGTGTGTGTGAGAGAATGTGTGTGTGTGTGTGTGTGAGAGAATGTGTGTGTGTCAGTGTGTGTGTGTGTGTGTGTGTGAGAGAATGTGTGTGTGTGTGTGTGTGTGTGTGTGAGAGAGATGTGTGTGTGTGTGTGTGTGTGTTGTGTGTGTGTGTGTGTGTGTGTGTGTGTGAGTGAGAGCGTGAGCGTGTGTGTGTGAGTGAGTGAGAGAATGTGTGTGAGTGTGTGTGAGTGAGAGCGTGAACGTGTGTGTGTGTGTGTGTGTGTGTGAGTGAGAGCGTGAGCGTGTGTGTGTGAGTGAGTGAGAGAATGTGTGTGTGTGTGTGAGTGTGTGTGAGAGTGAGAGCGTGAGCGTGAGCGTGTGTGTGTGTGAGAGTGAGAGCGTGAGCGTGTGCGTGTGTGTGTGTGTGTGTGTGTGTGTGAGTGAGAGACTGTGTGTGTGTGTGTGTGTGTGTGTGTGTGTGTGTGTGAGAGAGAGAATGTGTGTGTGTGTGTGTGTGAGTGAGAGAATGTGTGTGTGTCAGTGAGAGAATGTGTGTGTGTGTGTGTGTGAGTGAGAGTGTGTGTGTGTGTGTGAGAGTGAGAGTGTGAGCGTGTGTGTGTGTGTGTGTGTGTGTGTGTGTGTGTGTGTGTGTGTGAGAGAGAATGTGTGTGTGTGTGTGTGTGTGTGTGTGTGTGTGAGAGAATGTGTGTGTGTGTGTCTGTGTATATTTTTAGAAAAGAGTTATATTTTTGACTGGAGTAGTGATGCTGAAAATACAGCTTTGATGTATATTCAATTTATTGTATTTTAAATAACATCCACACGTGTTTTTCTGTGTTTTTAAATGAATAAATGCAGACTCGTTGACCACTAAAGCCTCACCGGTCCCCATCTGTTGAGTCCAAGCTGACGTGGTTCTCCTTCTCTCCGACAGGGATTTATTTCTCTAAGGACGCCAGGTTCTGGATGGAGCGTGCTGACGGTCGTGCGGGGGGGCTGATGTTCGCGTGCAGGGTGTTGGTTGGGTATTACACCAGAGGAGCGGCTCGTTTCCGTCACCCTCCGGTCAGAACCGCTGAAGGGAGTCTGTATGACAGCTGTGTGGATAATCCCCGGGACCCGTCCGTTTTTGTAGTGTTTGACCGGTGTCAGATCTACCCAGAGTTTCTTATTACCTACGAGGACAGGAACAAGTGTTCACCGTCTGATATCGCAGAAGAAACTGAAGCCACAGAACCAGAGCTAAGCTCCGTTATCTTCACCAGCTCCGGCAGGTGCTCAGGCTCAGTCCGATCACTCGAGAGTCCAGAAGATCCTGAGCCAGAGCTCACTTCAGCCTCCTGCAGACCAACAGAGCCTCGCATTACACTCTTAAGTTCAACATTAGACACAACTGTGGGCGTCTACACTGCACTTCCGGGTTCACTTCCTGTCTCAGCTGAATGCATTTCCACTGCACTTCCGGGTTCACTTCCTGTCTCAGCCGCATTTCCTGCACTTCCTGTCTCACTTCCTGTCTCAGCTGCACTGCACTTCCTGTCTCACTTCCTGTCTCAGCTCGCACGCACTTCCACTGAACTTCCTGTCTCCTGCGCTGCACTTCCTGTCTCAGCTGAACGCATTTCCAGCAGCACTTCCTGTCTCAGCTGAACGCCTCTCCACTGCACTTCCTGTCTCAGCTGAACGCACTCCACTGCACTTCCTGTCTCAGCTGAACTTCCTGTCTCACAGCACTTCCTGTCTCAGCTGAACGCACTCCACTGTCTCAGCTGAACGCCTCTCCACTGCACTTCCTGTCTCAGCTGAACTGCATCCTCCACTGCACTTCCTGTCTCAGCTGAACGCTCCACAGCACTTCCTGTCTCAACGCATTTCCACTGCACTTCCTGTCTCCGGTGCACTTCCTGTCTCAGCTGAACGCCTTTCCACTGCACTTCCTGTCTCAGCTGAACGTTCCACTGCACTTCCTGTCTCAGCTGAACGCATTTCCACGCATTTCCACTGCTGAACTTCCGGTTTCACTTCCTGTCTCAGCTGAACGCATTTCCACTGCACTTCCGGTTTCACTTCCTGTCTCAGCTGAACGCATTTCCACTGCACTTCCTGTCTCAGCTGAACGCATTTCCACTGCACTTCCGGTTTCACTTCCTGTCTCAGCTGAACGCATTTCCACTGCACTTCCGGTTTCACTTCCTGTCTCAGCTGAACGCATTTCCACTGCACTTCCTTTCTCAAGTGAAAGTGCCTTAAATGCATTTCCTGTCTCAACTCAAAGTGCATCGAATGCATTTCCTGTCTCAACTAAACGCCTCTCCACTGCACTTCCTGTCTCAAGTGAAAGTGCCTGGAATGCACTTCCTGTCTCAGCTGAAGGCCTCTCCACTGCACTTCCTGTCCCCCACGGCTCCAGTATCCCGGCTGCGAGCGGGTCTGGCTCCAGTGCATCCGTGCGTTCCTCTCATCAGCGCTTCACTCGCTCTGGAGACTCTTCAGCAGACGCACACAAACCTGCAGCGCAGAAGAAGAACTGTGCGGTCATGTGATGCACAACAGCATTTCCTTACTCTGCATTTACTGGACCACTTAAGATATTAATTATTGTTTTCTGAAAACAATGAGCAAAATGTAGTTTGCTTAAAACAATCTCCCAATTGTGTAAGACAAATTATAAATCACATCCAAAATACATTTTTGTTTATATTTATTATGTGTGTATATATAAAGACACATACAGTATATATATCGAAAATAATTACATGTATATATTTAATATATAATGTGTGTATTTATATATATATATACATCATAAGTACACACAGATATTATGAATGCAAAAACTTTAATTTTGGATCCAATTAATCGTTTAACAAGATAAACAAGATTATTTTTCTTGCCCCATTTGGAGATATTTGTGCTTTTTTTTTAAGCAAAAACTACATTTTTATGATTTTTTTTTTTTTTAGAAAACAAGACTTAATATGTGTTAAGTATATTACTCCTTAGATGTTGAAAACAAGACTAAAATACTACGTCAGAAAATAAATCTTTTTTTGCAGCATGTCACGACATGCATTAAAGTACTGCACTGCGCTCAATGAGAGAAATAATATAGAGTTCAAAGGTGTAAGTTATTAATAGAAAGGATGTCTATGCAGTTGATTTATTGATCTGGACCGATACAGCGCATGTCACACCGATACTGTAAACCTGATGTGCTATAACGGCACGATCGCTGCGCTTATAAATGTGCAGTTTGATACTAAAAACACTGTTTTGTTGTAAACTGATGTTGGTCAGATTTGCTCTGAATAAAAGCGGACCCCAAACAACGGCTTTAATATTTCTCTTTACACGATCGCTGCGCTTATCTTAAATGTGCAGTTTCGCGATACTAAAAATTCGCGCACTGTTTTGTTGTAACGTTCGCTTCATTCGCGCGTGATGCTTCATTCGCGCGTGGCTTCATTCGCGCGTGACGCTTCATTCGCGCGTGTTCGCTTCATTCGCGCGTGAATAAACGTTCGCTTCATTCGCGCGTGACGCTTCATTCGCGCGTGACGTTCGCTTCATTCGCGCGTGACGTTCGCTTCATTCGCGCGTGAAATACGCTTCATTCGCGCGTGACGTTCGCTTCTTTGGGCTTTAACGCTTCATTTCTCTTTACATGCGTGAAATACACAACAGCATTCGCGTATGGGGGGGGCTTCTCAGACAAGTCTCGTTGCATCTTAATCTTACCAGTATTCCTGTTTTTTGCTAAATGTAGTTATTTTCTGCCTCCGCTATTCGTAATCATGCACTCCTTCGAATTCGCGCGTTTTTCGCCAAAGTTCAGATTTTTCAACTTGCGCGAATAGCGTGTCAAACGCCCCAAACGCTCAAATCGCGCCGCCTCATTCACACGAAAAGCGCAGCAGGATTGTCTATCGCGTTTTGCATTGACTTAACATGTAAAGGTGCGTTCACACCAGACGCGAATGAAGCGGTACGCGCGAATGATTTACATGTTAAGTCAATGCAAAGACGCGATAGACAATCCTGCGGCGCTATTCGCGTGAATGAGACGGCGTGAATGGCGCGAATTGAGCGTTTGGGGCGTTTGACGAGTGATTCGCGCGAGTTGAAAAATCTGAACTTTAGCGAATATTCGCGCCGCGTTAACCAATCAGGAGCTTGCTCTAGCAGTGACGTGATTACGAGCGGAGGCAGAAAATCCCAAACAACAATGGAGGACAAAGTAATTGTGGTTGTATGTGGATACCCGGAGCTGTACGATACGACACTACTTCGTACTTTTACAAAAACAGGAATACATTTAGCAACGAGACTGGAGCTGCCTGCAGAAGCCCCTCCCATGACGCGCATTCCTGTCTGTTGTGTAGCGAATTTCACGCGCGAATGAAGCGAACGTCACGCGCGAATGAAGCTAATTTCACGCGCGAATGTCACGCGCGAATGAAGCTAATTTCACGCGCGAATGAAGCGAACGTCACGCGCGAATGAAGCTAATTTCACGCGCGAATGTCACGCACGAATGAAGCGAATGTCACGCACGAATGAAGCTAATTTCACGCACGAATTAAGCGAATGTCACGCGCGAATGAAGCTAATTTCACGCGCGAATGAAGCTAATTTCACGCGCGAATGAAGCGAATGTCACGCGCGAATGAAGCTAATTTCACGCGCGAATGAAGCGAATGTCACGCGCGAATGAAGCTAATTTCACGCGCGAATGAAGCGAATGTCACGCGCGAATGAAGCTAATTTCACGCGCGAATGAAGCGAACGTCACGCGCGAATGAAGCTA
>CM049865.1:202500-207500 GCA_027474115.1 Schizopygopsis malacanthus | reverse complement strand
TTAACATCTATAAAATTAATTACAATTAATGAAATCTGAAAAATGCATGAGAATTGAGGCCAAATGTAACGAGCGGCTCGGGCGAGTTCAGGACGGGGAGCGGAGCTGAAGCAGGGACTGTGTTTGTCCACTAGAGGGAGTCAGAGCATTTCTCTCCAGACGCAGCGCTGATGAACGTCAGACACAGGAGGAGAGCAGATGCTGTCTGTCTCTCTCTCTCTCTCTCTCTCTCTCTCTCTCTCTCTCTCTCTCTCTCTGTGTCTCTCTGTCTCTCTCTCTCTCTCTCTCTCTCTCTCTCTCTCTCTCTCTCTCTCTCTCTGTGTCTCTCTGTCTCTCTCTCTCTCTCTCTCTCTCTCTCTCTCTCTCTGTTGCATGCTGGGAGTTGGTGAGAGTGGTGGTGGTGGTGAGAGCTGCTGTGTGAGTTTCTAAATCTTCCCCTTTTTCCTATTTACCTTTTCTTTTCTTTCTAGAAAATACATGGTTTGGAAAGCAAATTGTAAAATAATTGTATATTGGTGATTGTGTGGCAGAATGGCGTCTCTTGATGAGACGCCGCCATTATCACTCCGTAATGGTTTCAGGTGCGTTCCTGAGGATAATGCCACAGTGGAGGATGTTTTAATTGAAGTTGGAAATCAGATTGGTCATGAGAATATTGTATCAGCATCGCGAATGAATCAGGCTGTTGTAGTTTTTTTGAAGGAGCAAAATTTAGTTAATCGTTTAATAGTAAGTGGCCTTACTGTTAAGGATGCTTTTGTGCAACTTTCTCCGCTGTATACATTGACATCGAAAGTAACAGTTTCAAACATCCCGCCTTTCGTATCCAATGACGTTGTGCAACGCGAGCTAGCGCGCTTTGGAAAGATTGTTAGTCCTTTTAAAACTGTTGCGCTTGGATGTAAACATCCGGCTCTGAAGCATGTTGCGTCTTTCAGACGGTACGTTTACATGGTGCTAGAATCACCTGAGAATACACTGGATATTAATTTCCGTGTGAAACATGAGGGAAGGTTATATATGGTGTATGCAACTACTGGCAGCATTAGATGTTTCGAGTGCGGAGACATCGGACATAAGCGCCTTACGTGTCCACACAAGAAAACAGGTGCGGAGAACGCGGTAGGATCAGAGGATGGGGTCGCTAATAAGAGCGCGGATCTGGTTGATGCGCCACAAGATGAGGTTGTTCAACTTGCTGAGGTGAGTGATGCTAATTCAGATGTTGCGTTAATGGCTGTTGACACTGAAAATAATGATGATGTAGCTAATGTAGTCCCAACGAGTAGTGTAAATGATTTAGTTTCTGTTGTAAATACTGATGAAGTAGCCAGTACTAGTGGTACTAAACAGTTGGAAAGTGCCAATGATGGAAATGAAGAAATATCGTATTTAGGCGTCTTGAATAATGAGGATGTGGAGGAGGAGCTATCTGATGATACTGAGTCACAAGTTTCTATGTGTGAAAATGATGGAAGTTCACAGGGACTTGCATTTAATGCGTCTCAGGTGGATTTTTCAGGAGGTTTCAACAAAGATTCCTTGTATAGTCTGGAACAAATCAACAGTTTTCTGGATGAAACATATGGTAAACAAATTAACATAAATGACTTCTTCCCTGATATAGACAAATTTGTTCAATCTGTTCTGTTTTATCAGAGGACTGTTGGAGTTGAGGAACTTAGTGAGAAGAAACGTTTTCGGTTGAAGAAACATCTTACCACTATAAGAAAAAGTAAAGCAATGAATAGGAGAAAGAACAAATCAAAATAATCATGTATTACACGGTGTCTTTTCTTCACTTTCCCATTGTTTACTTTACCTCATTTAATATTTATTTCCTATCTTAATTTTGAATATGGAGGCTTTAAGGATTGGCTCTTTAAATATTAATGGTGGGAGGGATAGTGTAAAGCGTGCTATAGTCTATGAAACAATTGAACAAAAAAAGCTTGATATTGTCTTTCTCCAAGAGACCCATAGTGATTTAATGAATGAAGTTGAGTGGAATTTGTGGTGGAAAGGACATAAATTACTTAGTCATGGTACAAATTTAAGTAGAGGGGTGGGAATCTTTTTCTCTTCAACAATAAGGGTGGATATTATAAGTACAGAGGAACCAGTAAAGGGTCGTTTGTTAGTAGTTAAAGCGCAAATTCAAGGATTGCTTGTTTTTCTGATAAATATTTATGCACCATACGTGGGACATGCACCAACGGTGGGACAGGAACGCATACTTTTTTTTAAACTTACTTAATGAGACTCTTAAAAAATGTTCCAGTGAAGGATGTGTTGTCATTGGTGGGGACTGGAACTGCACTATAAATTTTACTATAGACCGTAATACTGAAGAGCCTCATATACAGTCCTCAAGTGCGTTATCAAATCTTATAAAAGAATTCCAGCTATTGGATATGTGGAGAATAAAACACCCTTATGATAGACAGTATACATGGATTAAAACTTTTAATAATAGAGTTACTGCTGCCCGATTAGATCGATTCTATGTGTCTAAATATTTTAATAGTAGAGTAATTGAATGTTGCATTTGTCCAGTAGGCTTTTCTGATCATCATTTAATTATTATGAAAATGATCATGTCAAATGCACCTAGAAAATCAGCCTATTGGCATTTTAATGTTAAATTGCTCCAGGATACTGTTTTTTGTGACAATTTTGTTTTCTTTTGGGACAATTGGAAAAAACAAAAAAGCTCTTTTGAAAACCTGAAGCAGTGGTGGGATATAGGCAAGACTCAAATAAAAATGTTTTGTCTGCAATATTCTGCTAACTGTAGTAGTAGAATAAAGAATGTGATTGAATCACTTGAAAAGCAAATTAATGCAATGGAATTGCAGATGGTTGATGCACATAACTCTGTACTGCAAAATGATCTACAAAAGAAAAAGAGAGAGCTAAGTCAGGTCTTAAATGAGAAAGTAAAGGGAGCTTTGATAAGGTCCCGTTTCATGTCTCTAGCAGAAATGGATGCACCGACAACTTTCTTTTTTAACCTGGAATATAAGGTGGCTCAGCAAAAACAAATGCCATGTCTTAAACTTCCTGATGGCAGGATAACATATAAGACTATTGAAATGAGAAACCATGCTGTGGATTTTTATTCAAATCTGTATGCGGCGGAAAGCTGTGAAAATGATGAATCGATGACACAGCTTCTTCAAGGCCTTCCTCAGCTGGACTGTGATTCTAAAACCGTCTTGGATGCTAGAATAACATTTGAGGAAATTACTGCTGCTGTGGGACAACTTAGTTCAGGACGATCTCCTGGAATAGATGGACTGCCAGCTGATTTTTATAAAAGGTTTTGGAACTGCATTGGACATGATTATTTTGATGTTTTATGTGAGTCTATAAGAGATGGTGTTTTACCTACTACCTGTCAATATGCTGTCTTATCGTTATTGCCAAAAAAGGGGGATTTAGCCTTTTTAAAGAACTGGCGTCCTGTTGCCCTTCTTACAACAGAATATAAAATTTTTTCAAAATGTCTGGCAAATAGATTAAAAAATTACTTGGGTTTGGTTGTACATAAGGACCAATCGTATTGTATCCCAAATAGGTCTATTATGGATAATTTGTTTTTAGTGCGAGACATTGTAGATATTTGCAATGGCTTCAATGTGGATGTTGGATTAATAGCCCTGGATCAAGAGAAGGCTTTTGATCGTGTTGATCACAATTATCTTTTTAATGTATTGAAGGTTTTTGGTTTTGGTGAAACTTTTATAAATTTGATACAGTTGTTATATAATGGTGCATCATGTATGGTTAAGGTAGGGGGCACTTTGAGTCGGACAATCCCTATTCTAAGAGGTATTAGGCAAGGCTGTCCATTGTCTGGTCAGCTATATAGTTTAGCAATTGAACCGCTGCTTTTTAAACTTCGAGAAAGATTGTCAGGTTTTAAAGTGCCTGGTTCTTCTTTGGACTCTAAAATTTTTCTCTCTGCTTATGCTGATGACATCACAGTTTTTGTAAATCATACTGAAGATGTAAAGGTTTTATCGGAGGTACTCTGTCTTTATGAGAAAGCTTCATCAGCCAAAGTGAACTGGGCTAAAAGTGAAGCTTTTTGGGCTGGTAAAGGGGAGTTTGAGAGTCTTCCACAGTTACCTGGGGACCTTAAGTGGGGTAAGGAGGGACTTAAATTGTTAGGAGTTTTTTTGGGTTCAAATGATTATCAAAAGTTAAATTGGGAGGGGATAGTGGAGAAAGTGTGCAGCAAGTTGTCTAAATGGAAATGGTTGCTACCTCAGTTGTCCTTTAGGGGAAGGATTTTAGTGATCAATAATTTGGTTGCTTCTACTTTGTGGCATAAAACAACTGTGTTACAACCACCTAATGGACTTATTGAGGAAATTCAAAGAAAACTTGTGACGTTTTTTTGGTCTGGACAACATTGGATTCGTGCTGCTGCTTTATATCTTCCTCTTCAAGAGGGTGGTCAAGGATTGATCGACATCAGATCCAGAATTACAGCTTTCCGGTTACAAGCAGCTCAGAGACTTTTGTATCACACGGATGTATCATGGCTAAAGACAGCCTCTGCTCTTCTCAGGCGGGTCAGAAATATGGGATTGGACAAACATTTGTTTTTAATGGAGCTCCAGAATGATGATTGTGTAAACCTTACATCTTTCTACAAATCAGTTCTGGAGGCTTGGAAGGTGTTTACCATTTCACGTTCATCGGAGACACATGCTGGATTATGGCTTTTTGAAGAGCCACTTTTTCTTAACGACTTTCTACCTTCAAGACTTATGTCTGCTCTCAGTCTGCGTACATGTTTGACTGCTGCTGGATGCACAAAGTTGGGACATATTTTGAACACAAGCACAGAGGAATTGAGCAGAAGGACTGGGGTGAGATCATTGCGGTTGCTGAAACAAGCTACTACTGAAATTTTTAAGTCTTTGCATGTGGATCATAAGACTTTGGTAAATGACTCTGTAGCAATTGATGAATGGAGAAAGGGGATT
>CM049865.1:187500-195000 GCA_027474115.1 Schizopygopsis malacanthus | reverse complement strand
ACGCTGGCATCATAATAATGTATTTGATCAGATCAGACTATATTGCTGCTGATTTTGTGTTTGTGGACTGTAGAAATCTATAATTCATATCTGAGATTTAATGCCTTAAAAATGCTGGTTTATAGTTTTACTTTTTAAAATGATCAAAGTGTTTTGCTGGAAGAGTTGACCAATGGTGTGAGTTTGGGGGCGGGACTGTCCGTTTGACTGACCAATGGTGTGAGTTTGGGGGCGGGACTGTCCGTTTGACTGACCGAAGGTGTGAGTTTGGGGGCGGGAATGTCCGTTTGACTGACCGATGGTGTGAGTTTGGGGGCGGGACTGTCCGTTTGACTGACCGATGGTGTGAGTTTGGGGGCGGGACTGTCCGTTTGACTGACCGATGGTGTGAGTTTGGGGGCGGGACTGTCCGTTTGACTGACCGTGAGTTAGGGGGCGGGAATGTCCGTTTGACTGACCGATGGTGTGAGTTGGGGGCGGGACTGTCCATTTGACTGACCGATGGTGTGAGTTTGGGGGCGGGAATGTCCATTTGACTGACTGATGGTGTGAGTTTGGGGGCGGGACTGTCCGTTTGACTGACCGATGGTGTGAGTTTGGGGGCGGGACTGTCCGTTTGACTGACCGATGGTGTGAGTTTGGGGGCGGGAATGTCCGTTTGACTGACCGTGAGTTAGGGGGCGGGAATGTCCGTTTGACTGACCGATGGTGTGAGTTTGGGAGCGGGAATGTCCGTTTGACTGACCTATGGTGTGAGTTTAGGGGCGGGAATGTCCGTTTGACTGACCTATGGTGTGAGTTTGGGGGCGGGACTGTCCGTTTGACTGACCGATGGTGTGAGTTTAGGGGCGGGAATGTCCGTTTGACTGACCAATGGTGTGAGTTTGGGGGCGGGAATGTCCATTTGACTGACCGATGGTGTGAGTTTAGGGGCGGGAATGTCCGTTTGACTGACCGATGGTGTGAGTTTAGGGGCGGGAATGTCCGTTTGACTGACCAATGGTGTGAGTTTGGGGGCGGGACTGTCCATTTGACTGACCGATGGTGTGAGTTTAGGGGCGGGAATGTCCGTTTGACTGACCAATGGTGTGAGTTTGGGGGCGGGAATGTCCATTTGACTGACCGATGGTGTGAGTTTGGGGGCGGGACTGTCCGATTGACTGACCAATGGTGTGAGTTTGGGGGCGGGACTGTCCGTTTGACTGACCGTAAGTTTGGGGGCGGGACTGTCCGTTTGACTGACCGATGGTGTGAGTTTGAAGGCGGGACTGTCCGTTTGACTGACCGATGGTGTGAGTTTGGGGGGCAGGAATGTCCGTTTGACTGACCGTAAGTTTGAAGGCGGGACTGTCCGTTTGACTGACCGATGGTGTGAGTTTGGGGGCGGGACTGTCCGTTTGACTGACCGATGGTGTGAGTTTGGGGGCGGGAATGTCCATTTGACTGACCGATGGTGTGAGTTTGGGGGCGGGACTGTCCGTTTGACTGACCGATGGTGTGAGTTTGGGGGCGGGACTGTCCGTTTGACTGACCGATGGTGTGAGTTTGGGGGCGGGACTGTCCGTTTGACTGACCGTGAGTTAGGGGGTGGGAATGTCCGTTTGACTGACCGATGGTGTGAATTTGGGAGCGGGAATGTCCGTTAGACTGACCTATGGTGTGAGTTTAGGGGCGGGAATGTCCGTTTGACTGACCTATGGTGTGAGTTTGGGGGCGGGACTGTCCATTTGACTGACCGATGGTGTGAGTTTAGGGGCGGGACTGTCCGTTTGACTGACCGATGGTGTGAGTTTGGGGGCGGGAATGTCCATTTGACTGACCGATGGTGTGAGTTTGGGGGCGGGACTGTCCGTTTGACTGACCGATGGTGTGAGTTTAGGGGCGGGACTGTCCGTTTGACTGACCGATGGTGTGAGTTTAGGGGCGGGAATGTCCGTTTGACTGACCGATGGTGTGAGTTTGAAGGCGGGACTGTCCGTTTGACTGACCGATGGTGTGAGTTTGGGGGGCAGGAATGTCCGTTTGACTGACCGTGAGTTTGGGGGCGGGAACGTCCGTTTGACTGACCGATGGTGTGAGTTTGGGGGCGGGAATGTCCGTTTGACTGACCGATGGTGTGAGTTTGGTGGCGGAAATGTCCGTTTGACTGACCGATGGTGTGAGTTTGGGGGCGGGACTGTCCGTTTGACTGACCGATGGTGTGAGTTTGGGGGCGGAAATGTCCGTTTGACTGAACGATGGTGTGAGTTTGGGGGCGGGACTGTCCGTTTGACTGACCGATGGTGTGAGTTTGGGGGCGGGACTGTCCGTTTGACTGACCGATGGTGTGAGTTTGGGGGCGGGACTGTCCGTTTGACTGACCGATGGTGTGAGTTTGGGGGCGGGACTGTCCGTTTGACTGACCGATGGTGTGAGTTTGGGGGCGGGAATGTCCGTTTGACTGACCGATGGTGTGAGTTTGGGGGCGGGACTGTCCGTTTGACTGACCGATGGTGTGAGTTTGGGGGCGGGACTGTCCGTTTGACTGACCGTGAGTTTTGGGGCGGGACTGTCCATTTGACTGACCGATGGTGTGAGTTTGGGGGCGGGACTGTCCATTTGACTGACCGATGGTGTGAGTTTGAGAGCGGGAATGTCCGTTTGACTGACCTATGGTGTGAGTTTGGACCGATGGCATGAGTTTGGGGGCGGGACTGTCCGTTTGACTGACCGATGGTGTGAGTTTGGGGGCGGGACTGTCCGTTTGACTGACCGTGAGTTTGGGAGCGGGACTATCCGGTTGACTGACCGATGGAGTGAGTTTGGACCGATGGCATGAGTTTGGGGGCGGGAATGTCCGGTTGACTGACCAATGGTGTGAGTTTGGGGGCGGGACTGTCCGTTTGACTGACCGGTGGCGTGAGTTTAGGGGCAGGACTGTCCGTTTGACTGACCGATGGCGTGAGTTTAGGGGCGGGAATGTCCGTTTGACTGACCGATGGCGTGAGTTTAGGGGCGGGACTGTCCGTTTGACTGACCTATGGTGTGAGTTTGGGGGCGGGACTGTCCGTTTGACTGACCGATGGTGTGAGTTTGGGGGCGGGACTGTCCGGTTGACTGACCAATGGTGTGAGTTTGGGGGCGGGAATGTCCGTTTGACTGACCAATGGAAACCTGTTATAAACGCTCGGCAACTAGCTGAAATAAAATGTAAATATATATTTAAAAATGATATGCTGTAAATCTATGAGCTATATGACACGAGTAGACGTGATATATGGATGTATATTCGGCCGTAGGTAATCGACACACAGCCGTATCTCACGTCTACGAGTTAAATAAAGATTTAAAACCATAACAAGAAATAGTTTAATAGCTATGATAATGTTTTTGAAATCCAATCTTTGCACAGTTATGACAGCAAACACTGGCATCTCACAATAGCTTAGAAAAAAAATATTTTAATAATTTTTTTTTTTTTATATCAGTCATAAAAAATGAAGCAAATAAGTTAATCCAAAACAGCTACTAAGTAATTGTAACTGATTACATTTATTTTGTAACTAAAATACGTAATTCAGTTACATGTAACTAGTTTATGTAGTATGTATGTAATTTCTATTAGAGTAGAATTATATTATTATGATTATAATGCTCTGTATATACCCGGTACAACCTGTTTATAATCCCTGTTTATATTATTATTTATTAAGTCCACAGTATACTGTATTGCACATTTTTTACCTATATTTATATATATTCTTTTGTGTTGTGTTACATATTTTGCACTGTCCATTGAGCGGACCTGATTCATATTTCAGTACTGATTATATTCTGTATAATTGAGTATGTGTAGTCTTGTCCTTGTGGTGTGTTTAATTGAGTATGTGAGGAATAAGTCTTGTCCTTGTGTTGTGTTTCACGAGTCTGAGTATTGTCCTTGTGGTGTGTTTCAGGCGGAGTTCTCTGAGTATGTGAGGAATAAACGAGTCTTGTCCTTGTGTTGTGTTTCAGGCGGAGTTCTCTGAGTATGTGAGGAATAAACGAGTCTTGTCCTTGTGTTGTGTTTCAGGCGGAGTTCTCTGAGTATGTGAGGAATAAACGAGTCTTGTCCTTGTGTTGTGTTTCAGGCGGAGTTCTCTGAGTATGTGAGGAATAAACGAGTCTTGTCCTTGTGTTGTGTTTCAGGCGGAGTTCTCTGAGTATGTGAGGAATAAACGAGTCTTGTCCTTGTGTTGTGTTTCAGGCGGAGTTCTCTGAGTATGTGAGGAATAAACGAGTCTTGTCCTTGTGTTGTGTTTCAGGCGGAGTTCTCTGAGTATGTGAGGAATAAACGAGTCTTGTCCTTGTGTTGTGTT
Source organism: Schizopygopsis malacanthus (assembly GCA_027474115.1). Classification (NCBI taxonomy): domain Eukaryota; kingdom Metazoa; phylum Chordata; class Actinopteri; order Cypriniformes; family Cyprinidae; genus Schizopygopsis; species Schizopygopsis malacanthus. Next base: position 190,663 of record CM049865.1, on the reverse strand, counting down.
TCAGGCGGAGTTCTCTGAGTATGTGAGGAATAAACGAGTCTTGTCCTTGTGTTGTGTTTCAGGCGGAGTTCTCTGAGTATGTGAGGAATAAACGAGTCTTGTCCTTGTGTTGTGTTTCAGGCGGAGTTCTCTGAGTATGTGAGGAATAAACGAGTCTTGTCCTTGTGTTGTGTTTCAGGCGGAGTTCTCTGAGTATGTGAGGAATAAACGAGTCTTGTCCTTGTGTTGTGTTTCAGGCGGAGTTCTCTGAGTATGTGAGGAATAAACGAGTCTTGTCCTTGTGTTGTGTTTCAGGCGGAGTTCTCTGAGTATGTGAGGAATAAGTCTTGTCCTTGTGTTGTGTTTCACGAGTTCTCTGAGTATGTGAGGAATAAACGAGTCCTTGTGTTGTGTTTCAGGCGGAGTTCTCTGAGTATGTGAGGAATAAACGAGTCTTGTCCTTGTGTTGTGTTTCAGGCGGAGTTCTCTGAGTATGTGAGGAATAAACGAGTCTTGTCCTTGTGTTGTGTTTCAGGCGGAGTTCTCTGAGTATGTGAGGAATAAACGAGTCCTTGTGTTGTGTTTCAGGCGGAGTTCTCTGAGTATGTGAGGAATAAACGAGTCTTGTCCTTGTGTTGTGTTTCAGGCGGAGTTCTCTGAGTATGTGAGGAATAAACGAGTCTTGTCCTTGTGTTGTGTTTCAGGCGGAGTTCTCTGAGTATGTGAGGAATAAACGAGTCTTGTCCTTGTGTTGTGTTTCAGGCAGAGTTCTCTGAGTATGTGAGGAATAAACGAGTCTTGTCCTTGTGTTGTGTTTCAGGCAGAGTTCTCTGAGTATGTGAGGAATAAACGAGTCTTGTCCTTGTGTTGTGTTTCAGGCGGAGTTCTCTGAGTATGTGAGGAATAAACGAGTCTTGTCCTTGTGTTGTGTTTCAGGCAGAGTTCTCTGAGTATGTGAGGAATAAACGAGTCTTGTCCTTGTGTTGTGTTTCAGGCGGAGTTCTCTGAGTATGTGAGGAATAAACGAGTCTTGTCCTTGTGTTGTGTTTCAGGCGGAGTTCTCTGAGTATGTGAGGAATAAACGAGTCTTGTCCTTGTGTTGTGTTTCAGGCGGAGTTCTCTGAGTATGTGAGGAATAAACGAGTCTTGTCCTTGTGTTGTGTTTCAGGCGGAGTTCTCTGAGTATGTGAGGAATAAACGAGTCTTGTCCTTGTGTTGTGTTTCAGGCGGAGTTCTCTGAGTATGTGAGGAATAAACGAGTCTTGTCCTTGTGTTGTGTTTCAGGCGGAGTTCTCTGAGTATGTGAGGAATAAACGAGTCTTGTCCTTGTGTTGTGTTTCAGGCAGAGTTCTCTGAGTATGTGAGGAATAAACGAGTCTTGTCCTTGTGTTGTGTTTCAGGCGGAGTTCTCTGAGTATGTGAGGAATAAACGAGTCTTGTCCTTGTGTTGTGTTTCAGGCGGAGTTCTCTGAGTATGTGAGGAATAAACGAGTCTTGTCCTTGTGTTGTGTTTCAGGCGGAGTTCTCTGAGTATGTGAGGAATAAACGAGTCTTGTCCTTGTGTTGTGTTTCAGGCGGAGTTCTCTGAGTATGTGAGGAATAAACGAGTCTTGTCCTTGTGTTGTGTTTCAGGCGGAGTTCTCTGAGTATGTGAGGAATAAACGAGTCTTGTCCTTGTGTTGTGTTTCAGGCGGAGTTCTCTGAGTATGTGAGGAATAAACGAGTCTTGTCCTTGTGTTGTGTTTCAGGCGGAGTTCTCTGAGTATGTGAGGAATAAACGAGTCTTGTCCTTGTGTTGTGTTTCAGGCGGAGTTCTCTGAGTATGTGAGGAATAAACGAGTCTTGTCCTTGTGTTGTGTTTCAGGCGGAGTTCTCTGAGTATGTGAGGAATAAACGAGTCTTGTCCTTGTGTTGTGTTTCAGGCGGAGTTCTCTGAGTATGTGAGGAATAAACGAGTCTTGTCCTTGTGTTGTGTTTCAGGCGGAGTTCTCTGAGTATGTGAGGAATAAACGAGTCTTGTCCTTGTGTTGTGTTTCAGGCGGAGTTCTCTGAGTATGTGAGGAATAAACGAGTCTTGTCCTTGTGTTGTGTTTCAGGCGGAGTTCTCTGAGTATGTGAGGAATAAACGAGTCTTGTCCTTGTGTTGTGTTTCAGGCGGAGTTCTCTGAGTATGTGAGGAATAAACGAGTCTTGTCCTTGTGTTGTGTTTCAGGCGGGTTCTCTGAGTATGTGAGGAATAAACGAGTCTTGTCCTTGTGTTGTGTTCAGGCAGAGTTATCTGAGTATGTGAGGAATAAACGAGTCTTGTCCTTGTGTTGTGTTTCAGGCGGAGTTCTCTGAGTATGTGAGGAATAAACGAGTCTTGTCCTTGTGTTGTGTTTCAGGCGGAGTTCTCTGAGTATGTGAGGAATAAACGAGTCTTGTCCTTGTGTTGTGTTTCAGGCGAAGTGTTGTGTTTCAGTCTTGTCCTTGTGTTGGCGGAGTTCTCTGAGTATGTGAGGAATAAACGAGTCTTGTCCTTGTGTTGTGTTCAGGCGGAGTTCTCTGAGTATTGAGGAATAAACGAGTCTTGTCCTTGTGTTGTGTTTCAGGCGGAGTTCTCTGAGTATGTGAGGAATAAACGAGTCTTGTCCTTGTGTTGTGTTTCAGGCGGAGTTCTCTGAGTATGTGAGGAATAAACGAGTCTTGTCCTTGTGTTGTGTTTCAGGCAGAGTTCTCTGAGTATGTGAGGAATAAACGAGTCTTGTCCTTGTGTTGTGTTTCAGGCGGAGTTCTCTGAGTATGTGAGGAATAAACGAGTCTTGTCCTTGTGTTGTGTTTCAGGCAGAGTTATCTGAGTATGTGAGGAATAAACGAGTCTTGTCCTTGTGTTGTGTTTCAGGCGGAGTTCTCTGAGTATGTGAGGAATAAACGAGTCTTGTCCTTGTGTTGTGTTTCAGGCGAAGTTCTCTGAGTATGTGATTAATAAACGAGTCTTGTCCTTGTGTTGTGTTTCAGGCGAAGTTCTCTGAGTAGTCTTGTCCTTGTGTTGTGTTTGTGATTAATAAACGAGTCTTGTCCTTGTGTTGTGTTTCAGGCGAAGTTCTCTGAGTATGTGAGGAATAAACGAGTCTTGTCCTTGTGTTGTGTTTCAGTCTTGTCCTTGTGTTGGCGGAGTTCTCTGAGTATGTGAGGAATAAACGAG
>CM049865.1:172500-182500 GCA_027474115.1 Schizopygopsis malacanthus | reverse complement strand
TATACAAATATCAGTGTACTAGTAGTATACTTGTAAGTGTACTATTTCAATACTCATTGGGACTAAATTGGCCTACTTTCTAGTATTTTAAGTATACAAATATCAGTGTACTAGTAGTAGTATACTTGTAAGTGTACTATTTCAATACTCCTTGGGACTAAACTTGCCTACTTTCTAGTATTTTAAGTATACAAATATCAGTGTACTAGTAGTAGTATACTTGTAAGTGTACCATTTCAATACTCATTGGGACTAAATTGGCCTACTTTCTAGTATTTTAAGTATACAAATATCAGTGTACTAGTAGTAGTATACTTGTAAGTGTACTATTTCAATACTCATCAGGACTAAATTGGCCTACTTTCTAGTATTTTAAGTATACTTTATGTGGTAAGCATACAAATATCAGCGTACTAGTAGTAGTATACTTGTAAGAGTACCATTTCAATACTCATTGGGACTAAATTGGCCTACTTTCTAGTATTTTAAGTATACAAATATCAGTGTACTAGTAGTAGTATACTTGTAAGTGTACTATTTCAATACTCATCAGGACTAAATTGGCCTACTTTCTAGTATTTTTAAGTATACTTTATGTAGTAAGTATACAAATATCAGTGTACTAGTAGTAGTATACTTGTAAGTGTACCATTTCAATACTCATTGGGACTAAATTGGCCTACTTTCTAGTATTTTAAGTATACAAATATCAGTGTACTAGTAGTAGTATACTTGTAAGTGTGCTATTTCAATACTCCTTGGGACTAAATTGGCCTACTTTCTAGTATTTTAAGTATACTTTATGTGGTAAGCATACAAATATCAGCGTACTAGTAGTAGTATACTTGTAAGAGTACTATTTCAATACTCATTGGGAAAAAAATTGCCTACTTTCTAGTATTTTAAGTATACTTTATGTAGTAAGTATACAAATATCAGTGTACTAGTAGTAGTATACTTGTAAGTGTGCTATTTCAATACTCCTTGGGACTAAATTGGCCTACTTTCTAGTATTTTAAGTATACTTTATGTAGTAAGTATACAAATATCAGTGTACTAGTAGTAGTATACTTGTAAGTGTACTATTTCAATACTCATTGGGACTAAATTGGCCTACTTTCTAGTATTTTAAGTATACAAATATCAGTGTACTAGTAGTAGTATACTTGTAAGTGTACTATTTCAATACTCAATGGGACTAAATTTGCCTACTTTCTAGTATTTTAAGTATACTTTATGTAGTAAGCATACAAATATCAGTGTACTAGTAGTAGTATACTTGTAAGTGTACTATTTAAATACTCATTGGGACAAAATTTTCCTACTTTCTAGTATTTTTAAGTATACTTTATGTAGTAAGTATACAAATATCAGTGTACTAGTAGTAGTATACTTGTAAGTGTACTATTTCAATACACATCAGGACTAAATTGGCCTACTTTCTAGTATTTTAAATATACTTTATGTAGTAAGTATACAAATATCAGTGTACTAGTAGTAGTATACTTGTAAGTGTACCATTTCAATACTCATTGGGACTAAATTGGCCTACTTTCTAGTATTTTAAGTATACAAATATCAGTGCACTAGTAGTAGTATACTTGTAAGTGTGCTATTTCAATACTCATTGGGACTAAATTGGCCTACTTTCTAGTATTTTAAGTATACTTTATGTAGTAAGTATACAAATATCAGTGTTCTAGTAGTAGTATACTTGTAAGTGTACTATTTCAATACTCGATCAGGACTAAATTGGCCTACTTTCTAGTATTTTAAGTATACTTTATTTAGTAAGTATACAAATATCAGTGTACTAGTAGTGGTATACTTGTAAGTGTACTATTTCAATACTCATCAGGACTAAATTGGCCTACTTTCTAGGCAAGGCAAGTTTATTTATATAGCACATTTCATACACATTGGTAATTCAAAGTGCTTTACATAAAAGAATGTGAAATAATCATTCACAGCAATAAAAACAAGAAGTTAAAAATAATAAAACAAGGAGTTTTAAAATGATATAGAAATTGATTTAAAATGAGATTTAAAACAGTTAAATAGAAAATGATTATACATAAAATACAATGCAGTCAGTTCGGACGTAGCACAGCGCTCATTCAACAAATGCACAGCTAAATAGATGAGTTTTGAGACTGGATTTAAATGTGGCTAATGTTTTAGCACGTCTGATCTCTTCTGGAAGCTGGTTCCAGCTGCGGGCGGCATAATAGCTAAAAGCGGACTCCCCTTGTTTTGTGTGAACCCTTGGTATTTCTAACTGACTCGATCCTAATGATCTGAGTGGTCTGTTAGGTTTATATTCAGTGAGCATATCTGCCATATATTTAGGTCCTAGGCCATTGAGCGACTTATAAACGAGTAGAAGTACTTTAAAATCGATCCTAAATGTAACTGGAAGCCAGTGTAAGGACCTGAGGACTGGTGTGATGTGCTCAGATGTTCTGGTTCTAGTCAGAATCCTGGCAGCAGCGTTCTGGATGAGCTGCAGCTGTCTAATGGTCTTCTTTGGAAGGAGACCATTACAATAATCCACCCTGCTGGTGATAAAGGCATGAACAAGTTTCTCCAAGTCTTGACTGGAAACAAAACATCTAATTCTTGCAATGTTTTTGAGATGATAGTATGCTGATTTAGTTACTGCTTTGACATGACTACTAAAGCTAAGGTCTGTCTCCAGAATCACCCCAAGATTTCTGACTTGATTTTTAGTTGTTTGACCCCTAGAGTCAAGGTATGCATTCACCTTGAGAACTTCATCTTTGTTTCCAAATGCAATTACTTCAGTTTTCTCCTTGTTTAACTGAAGAAAGTTTTGGCACATCCAACTGTTAATTTCATCAATGCATTGGCAGAGGGAGTCAATGGGGCTATAATCATTTGGAGATAAGGCTAGGTAAATCTGGGTATTTCTAGTATTTTAAGTATACTTTATGTAGTAAGTATACAGATATAAGTGTACTAGTAGTGGTATACTTGTAAGTGTACTATTTCAATACTCATCAGGACTAAATTGGCCTACTTTCTAGTATTTTAAGTATACTTTATGTAGTAAGTATACAAATATCAGTGTACTAGTAGTAGTATACTTGTAAGTGTACTATTTCAATACTCATTGGGACTAAATTGGCCTACTTTCTAGTATTTTAAGTAAACTTTGATGTAAACTAGTTGTGTACTCAGTTTACATCAAAGTTTTTAGCTTGTACTATAATTATACTAAAAGTGAACTTATATGTAATTAAATACTTGTAGTAGCATTTTAGTACACGTTGAAGTATATACTGCTAGCTTGGTAGTTTTATACTGAAAGTATACGTCATACTCCAAGTATACTACTATGTCCCTATTAGATATGAATTTATATATTTTGTTATTTGACTATATGAACACAAAACATAAAAAAGAGCAGATTATCTGCTTGCAAACTTTATTTGAGCTTCATGCATTCTATTTTTAATAACACTTGAATGTGGGTAAGTTTCATAAATAAAAAAATAAGCAACATTTTGAACAAAAAGCAGATATGAATTATATGATAATCAAAACGTAGATGGAGTCGATCAACACATGGGTCATTATTAACCCATACTTTTCTAAGTATGTCAAGTATCCTTAAATCTCATTTTAAGTATATTTCTGAGAAGTGCATATAAAGTAAACTTTCCTATTTATTTAGTTTAAACAAAGTATACCAACAACACACTTGAATACGCTTATTTTCATAAGGGTTGCTTTTAGACAAACTGGTTTAAACCGAAAAGCATGATTCAGTGGAAACTCAGACTAAACTACTCGTGAAGAAGTCAAAACATTCTGCGTTATCAGAATATGAAATATGATATCACATTACATGCATTATATGCAGAGAGTAGTTAAGTATTTTTACTCCGCTTTAAGAGTACCTTTCAATGTACTTTATCAGTGTTTACATTTACAACATTCCAAATGTTACTGTAATAAAAAAATATGCATAATATTGCACTTTTTCATATTAAATATCATTTAAAAAGTCATTGCATTACAAATATAGTACTTACTTTTACTAGAGTAAAAATAATCAAAGTTTTACTTGAGTACAAGAATGTAATATATATTTTTATGTTCTTAAACATTTAATAAACTTATCTTTATTTGACCCTGTAACTCTATTATAATTCTATTTAGAACAATAGACTTGCACTAAAAAAATGTATTCTATATATTTATTTTATTTATTATACAATTAACAAAAGCCAAAAAGGCCTTTAGCTTGCTCTGTTCTATCTGTTTTCTATTTATGTGCACATTATTGCTCTTTTGTTGATTCTGATCGCTTCTATTGTCCTCGTTTTGTAAGTGGCTTTGGATAAAAGCATCTGCTAAATGACTAAATGTAAAACAATATGTATATTATTTATGAAATGCATGATTTTTATATTTGCTCGAGTACAGTAAAAATACTTCACTGTGGTTATATGTGACCCTGGAGCACAAAACCAGTCAATTTATTTTTTTGAATTGAGATTTATGCATCATCTGAATAATATTTCTTATGATAAAAATCTGGAATATGAGGGTGCAAAAAAAAAAAAATCATACATATTGAGAAAATCATCTTTAAAGTTGTTAAAATTAAGTTCTTAGCTATGTATATTACTAATCAAAAATATATTTACGGTAGGAAATGTACAAAATATTTTCATGGAACATGATCTTAATATCCTAATGATTTTTGGCATAAACTAAAAATGGATAATTTTGACCCACACAGTGTATTGTTGGCTGCTTATCACTGGTTTTGTGCTCCAGGGACACATGCATGGTCTTCACATGAACTCATTTTTGAAGTGGAGTGAGTTTTGATGCACGAGGATGAACACATGTTGATGTGTCTTGATTCTGCAGTTCTCTCACATGATCAAACTCTACCGGACTCTGGGTCCAGAGAAGTTCCCGCTCAACGAGCAAACCTTCTTCCCCAACCACACGCAGATGGTGAGTCTCCTCGTTAACCGGTTCACTAACACTTCCCCTGACCGTGAAAAACACTCGCCTTGTCTCAGCCATGGAAGTGAATGGGTGCCGTCAATTATTATCAGGCTCTCGTTCTGACGGCACCCATTCACTGGGACACTGATGCAGAGACACATTTCTATAAACCTGTTGAAGAAACGAACTCATCCACATCTCACATGAGCACGTTCACAGCAAACGTTCATTTTTCCCAGAATAATAATGACAAGAGTCACGGAGCCGTTTTCACAATGTTTATTATAAAAATATAAAACAAAGAAAAATCGAATCGATTGAAAAATGGTCATCTGTCTCTCACACACACGCGCACACTGACGCGCACACACACACACACATGCACACACACACACTCACACACACAGACACACACACACGTGTACACCCACACACACAGACACACACGCACATGCGTGTACACACACACACACACAGACACACACGCACATGCGTGTACACCCACACACACACGCACACACAGATGCGCACACACACACAGACACCGCACGTACACAAAGACACCGCACGCACACACACACAGGCACGCACGCACACACACACACATCCGTGCACAGACACACGCACGCACACACACACACACACGCGTCCACGCACACACAGGCTCGCACACACACACACACACATGCGTGCACGTACGCACATGCATGCACACACACACACACACACACACACACACACGCATGCACACACACACATGCACGCACAGACACACACACGCACAGACACACACACGCACAGACTCACACAAACGCACAGACACACACATGCGTGCACGCACGCATACACACACGTGCACACACACAGAGAGCCACACACGCGCACACACACACACACACACACACACACGCACACACACACACACACACACACACACACGCACACGTGTTACAGACAGAATATGCACATGTTATAATAGCAGGAGCCGGAGACTCCAGCGCAGGAATGGAGCAGAAATCAACATCCGAATCGGACTTTCCCATCACAAACCACACATGTACAGAAAAGATCCATCTACCGTCTATAATCTTTGCTTTAAAGCAATACAAAAATACTAAAATCACAATTTCATATCTTATATCATAAACAGCAAGCGTTTGTGCCGGAGCGATTCGGCACGATCATAAATAGATATTGAACCGTATAAATCTGGCACACGCACATATATTATAGCAGGCATCATATAGATGAAATCATGTTTAAAAAGCAGTACATCTCTATAAAAGAGCAGGGTTTATTGCATTCATAAAGTACTTCATATTTAATCTGGTTAATGCAGACGGCTCGTGTGCTCGATGATGAACCAGGCAAACGTTTCTGAACCGGAAGATTTTTAATGTTTGTTAAACACGTCTCTTCGGCTCACCAAGCCTGCGTTTATTTGATTAAAAATACAGTACAAATAGTGAAATATTATTCTAATGTGAATCAGCTGTTTTCTATGTGAATATACTTTAAAATATAATTTATTTCTGTGATCAAATCTGTATTTTCAGCATCATTACTCCAGTCTTCAGTGTCACATGATCTTCAGAAATCATAATAATATGCTGATTTGCTGCTTAAGAAACATTATTATTATGATTATTATTATTATCAATATTTAAAACAGTTGAGTGATTTTTTTCAGGATTCTTTAATGAATAGAAAGATCAGTGTTTATCTGAAATTTTTTTTTTTTTATATACACTATATATTTTTTTTTTTAAGGGGGTTGTGGGTTATAGAAATTAATAATTTTATTTAGCAAGGATGCTTCAAATTGATCAAAAGTGATGATAAAGACATTTATAATTTATAATATTTCAGATAAACGCTGTTCGTCTGAACTTTCTATTCATCAAAGAGACCTGAAAATAATCAACTTATGTTTTCAACATAATAATATTTTTTGAGAAATATTATTATGTAAATAATATTAGAAATATTTATGAATGTTCATGTGACTGTAATGATGCTAAAAATTCAGCTTTGAAATCACATAAATAAATTAACTTTTTTCTTTTTATGTAGCTAAAATAAATAGTTTGAAAAATATATATATATATATATATATATTATAATTGTATATTTTTTTAAAGTAATATTTTTTTTAAAGTAAACAGTTGCAATCAACTATTTTAGCTGCATTTAAATAAACAAATTAAGTTGTCCAACTTTCAATAAAAAAAAAAAATTAAATAGCAAAAATATGTAATTATTATTATTATTATCAATAATAATATTTTTTGAGCAGCAAATCAGAATGATTTATGAATGATCATGTGACTGTAATGATCAAATGAAATCAAAATATTACATTTTAAAATATATTCAAATACACCGAAAAAAAATGATTAATTGAATTTACAAAAAAAAAAAATCAAGCTAAGTGGTTGCAATTAATTTATTTTAGCTGCATTTAAATAAACAAATTAAGTTGTCCAACTTTCAATTTTTGTATTTATTAAAATGTAACTAAAATATTTTTTTTTTTTTAATATTTTTTTTTTTAAGTAAAATGTATTTTAGCTGCATTTAAATAAACAAATTAAGTTAAGTAACTTTTTAAAATACATTTAAATAGCTGAAATAAATGGCCTTAAATCCAGGATCATGTTTGTTCAGTGCTGAAGACATTAGAAATACTGTACAGTGCTGCGGATCAAATGAACGCAGGCCCGGTGGCAGAAGATGGACGGGTTCAGAGCGCTCGGTCCGGGGGTGAACTGGTCTCAGGGGTCGGTGGTGAACTGGTCAGGGGTCGGGGTGAACTGGTCAGGGGTCGGGGGTGAACTGGTCTCAGGGTCGGTGGTGAACTGGTCAGGGGTCGGGGGTGAACTGGTCTCAGGGGTCGGGGGTGAACTGGTCTCAGGGGTCGGTGGTGAACTGGTCAGGGGTCGGGGGTGAACTGGTCAGGGGTCGGGGGTGAACTGGTCTCAGGGGTCGGTGGTGAACTGGTCAGGGGTCGGTGGGTGAACTGGTCTCAGGGGTCGGTGGTGTTGATGGACGGGTTCAGAGCGCTCGGTCCGGGGGTGTACTGGTCTCAGGGGTCGGGGGTGTTCTGGTCTTAGGGGTCGGGGGTGTACTGGTCTCAGGGGTCGGGGGTGTTCTGGTCTCAGGGGTCGGTGGTGTTGATGGACGGGTTCAGAGCGCTCGGTCCGGGGGTGTACTGGTCTCAGGGGTCGGTGGTGAACTGGTCAGGGTCGGGGGTGAACTGGTCTCAGGGGTCGGTGGTAAACTGGTCTCAGGGGTCGGTGGTGGTGTTGATGGACGGGTTCAGAGCGCTCGGTCCGGTGGTGTACTGGTCTCAGGGGTCGGTCGGGGGTGAACTGGTCTCAGGGGTCGGGGGTGTTCTGGTCTCAGGGGTCGGGGGTGTACTAGTCTCAGGGGTCGGGGGTGTTCTGGTCTCAGGGGTCGGTGGTGAACTGGTCAGGGGTCGGGGGTGTACTGGTCTCAGGGGTCGGTGGTGAACTGGTCTCAGGGGTCGGTGGTGTTGATGGACGGGTTCAGAGCGCTCGGTCCGGGGGTGAACTGGTCTCAGGGGTCGGTGGTGTTGATGGTGTGCTTGTCGCGAGCGCTCATGCCTCGGTACCAGCTGCAGTAGCCCTCCTTCTGCTGGATGCAGGCGTAGTTACGCGACTGATAGCCGGGGTAGCTGAAGTGCGTCAGCATGTCCGTCCACAGGCACTCGTTCTTGGACGTGACGAAGCAGGGCAGGTAGTGGCACGGCTTGATCTGTGAACACACCATGGATGAGCGTTTATAGTGTGATCAATGCACACTCTCTCTCTCTCTCTCTCTCTCTCTCTCTCTCTCGCTCTGTCTCTCGCTCTCGCTCTCTCGCTCTGTCTCTCGCTCTCTCTCTGTCTCTCGCTCTCTGTCTCTCTGTCTCTCTCTCTCTCTCGCTCTGTCTCTCTCTCTCCTCTCTCTCTCTCGCTCTCTCTCTCTCGCTCTCTCTCTCTCGCTCTGTCTCTCTCTCTCTCTCTCTCTCTCTCTCTCTCTCTCTCTCGCTCTGTCTCTCGCTCTCTCTCTCTCTCTCTCTCTCTCTCGCTCTCTCTCTCTCGCTCTCTCTCTCGCTCTCTCTCTGTCTCTCGCTCTCTGTCTCTCTGTCTCTCTCTCTCTCTCTCTCTGTATATATTAACTGGTGTTTAGTGATCTAACACTGATGCCCGTTACCCATGATCCCTCAGCGAGTCCGGATCGGTCCGTCTTAATATATTAACTGGTGTTTATATTAACTGGTGTTTAGTCCGGACCGGCCCGTCTAACGCTGATGCCCAGTGATGCCGTTACCCATGATCCCTCAGCGAGTCCGGACCGGCCCGTCTTAATATATTAACTGGTGTTTAGTGATCTAACGCTGATGCCCAGTGATGCCGTTACCCATGATCCCTCAGCGAGTCCGGACCGGCCCGTCTTAATATATTAACTGGTGTTTATATTAACTGGTGTTTAGTGAGTCCGGCCCGGCCGTCTTAATATATTAACTGGTGTTTAGTGCTGATGCCCAGTGATGCCGTTACCCATGATCCCTCAGCGAGTCCGGACCGACCCGTCTTAATATATTAACTGGTGTTTAGTGACCTAACACTGATGCCCAGTGATGCCGTTACCCATGATCCCTCAGCGAGTCCGGACCGACCCGTCTTAATATATTAACTGGTGTTTAGTGATCTAACACTGATGCCCAGTGATGCGTGTTACCCATGATCCCTCAGCGAGTCCGGACCGACCCGTCTTAATATATTAACTGGTGTTTAGTGATCTAACACTGATGCCCAGTGATGCCCGTTACCCATGATCCCTCAGCGAGTCCGGACCGGCCCGTCTTAATATATTAACTGGTGTTTAGTGATCTAACACTGATGCCCAGTGATGCCCGTTACCCATGATCCCTCAGCGAGTCCGGACCGGCCCGTCTTAATATATTAACTGGTGTTTAGTGATCTAACACTGATGCCCAGTGATG
>CM049865.1:152500-162500 GCA_027474115.1 Schizopygopsis malacanthus | reverse complement strand
ACCCACCTGCTTTCAGAAAGACTCCCAAATATAATAATTACGCCCAAAACAACTGTTTACTAGGAAGAAAACTCTCCTGTATTCAGTATATAAGAGAAGAAAAGGAACCGTCTCGCGCGTTTGTTGCCATGGATACCGCGAACTCTTTCTTGAGTGACGCACTTGACTTTCTATCTGATGCGCGCTGTTCGTGTGAACGCTTACATAATATCATCAAACGCGTTGCTTACCGATGTCGGAGTGGCAGTACGCGTCCTGTGGATGAGACATCCCGCACGAGCACGCGTCTGACGCCTGGTACATCAGACAGACGAGAGAGAACAGCAGGAACGCGAGCACAAAACAAGGCTTCATTCTGAAGCGAACGCAGACTAAACACTGCTGTCAGCGCGCTCCGGTCGCGAACCATATATAGTGCGCCAGTGCGCGCGTCACTGCCGCCGCGGACCAATCACAGCGCGCGCCGATTAACATTACAGGCGCATGACGTAATGCAAGTGACCTCATAATGATGGTTCCACAAGCAGCAGATTGAAGGAGCGCGTGAATAACATGGCTTTACAGTATGGAAAATATTACATACACAAGTGGAGAAACTATAAGCAAATACATTTCCCATATGGCAAAACATATATGTTGTAACCCGTGAAGCTCAATTAAACATAAAATATTTCATAATCAAGAAAAATCATCAGATGTTATAGACACACACACACAAAGGTTTCTTCAATGTGTTTTATTGGAATTAGTGCAAAATAAATATATATTTATACAAATAAATGTGTATATATATAGTGTTTTTTATATTTAATTTTCAATTTTAGTTCGAGAAAAAATATATATATATATGTAAAAAAAATTCAGTATGGGTTAAGAAATTAAATATATGGAGGGCAAATTAAATATATAATACAAAAAATATAAAAATAAATAATATATATATTCGTTTTTCATAATTTTAGTTAAAGAATATATTTTTTTTTTCATTATGGGTTAAGAAATGAAATCTATGAAGGGCAAATTAAATGTATCTATAAAAAAAACTATAAAAAAAACTATAAAAAAATAAATATATATATATTCGTTTTTGTTTAATAGTGTTTGTGTTTTTAAAATTTTCTTTTACATTTTAGTTAAAGATTATATATATATGTACATTTTTTTCAGTATGGGTTAAGAAATTAAATATATTGAAAAAATATATATTTATAAAACAAAACTATACAAAGCTAAAAATTATATATATGTAATAGTTTTTTTTTTTTTTTTTACATTTTAGTTAAAGATTATATATATATGTAGATTTTTTTTCAGTATGGGTTAAGAAATGAAATATATGGAGGGCAAATTATATATATAGAAAAAAATATATTTATAAAACAAAAACTATAAAAAGCTTAAAATTATATATATTTAATAGTGTTTTTTTTTTTATTTTTTATTTTAGTTAAAGGTTATTTATATATATCCCCCCCCCCGGGTTGAGTTCGGATGGCTTTATGTCCCGCTGCATTGGTCTCCGTGTTGATGTTTCTCTTTCATTGATGATGAATGCTGTGTGACTCCTGCGCTTCACTCATGTTTTCCTTCTGGTTTGTATTACATTCTCAGAGCATGATGACTGGATGAACAGTTTGCACCCAGTGCAAGTATTTCATCACTCTGCAAATATTTCAATGCAATTATGTCAGATTGCGTCTGGCTTTCCAGACCGAACATTGTGCTACTGTGTGTGTTACTCAGACCTTTTGCTCGATCTGTGATCTGTGATTTTATATTTTCTGTTTTCAATTTAAAGTTTTAGTAATTTTGTTGTGTTTACATGTGTGTGTGTGTGTCCGTCCGAGAGAGTGTGTGTTTGTCCGTGTGTGTGTGAGAAAGAGAGAGAGTGTGCGTGTGTGTGAGAGTGTGAGAAAGAGAGAGAGAGTGTGTGTGTGTGTGTGTGTGTGAGAGGAGAGTGTGTGTGTGTGTGTGTGTGTGTGAGAAAGAGAGAGAGAGTGTGCGTGTGTGTGTGTGTGTGTGTGTGTGTGTGTGTGTGTGTGTGTGTGTGTGCGTGCGTGCGTGCGTGCATGTGTGTGTGTGAGAGAGTGTGTGTGTGTGTTGTGTGGTGTGTGTGTGTGTGTGTGTGTGTGTGTGTCCGTGTGTGTGTGAGAAAGAGAGAGTGTGTGTTTGTGTGTGTGTGTGAGAAAGAGAGTGTGTGTGTGTGTGTGTGTGTGTGTGTCCGTCCGAGAGAGTGTGTGTTTGTCCGTGTGTGTGTGAGAAAGAGAGAGAGTGTGCGTGTGTGTAAGAGTGTGAGAAAGAGAGAGAGAGAGTGGTGTGTGTGTGTGTGTGTGTGTGTGTGTGTGTGTGTGTGTGTGCGTGCGTGCGTGCATGTGTGTGTGTGCGTGAGTGTGAGAGAGAGAGTGTGAGTGTGTGTGCGTGCGTGCGTGCGTGTGTGTGTGTATATATTTATGTATATATATATATATATATATATATATACTTTAATATTTTTGAATGTGCTTTTTTGAGTTGATTTTCATGTTAGTTTTAGTAAATTTGTATATTCATAATAAATGTTTATAATAATAAGAAGAATAATAATTGTATTATTTTTTTAGTATTTCAAGTTAAACTAAATGAAAATGAGAACTTGGCAACTAGCTGAAATAAAATAAGTTTTACATTTTTGTTAAATGTTTTGTTTACCTTTATATATAATGTGTTATAAAAGTATTTTAATGCATTATTTATGCGTTAAATAATTATCTATGCAGAGAAAATATAATGCATTAAAACATGACAAGCAACCAATTGTAACAAGGAATCTGAAAATCACTTTAAATACAGTTATTTATGAAAATAGTTATTTGCACGACACATGAAAATAGCTCTTATTATTCATGTACAGCTCGTTTGCACGACACATAAAGGATCTACTCACAGTGAGTGTGTTTATGCTCTTATTATGTACAGGGAAAGTTTAGCTCTGGGAAAGGCTTCACAGATCTAATCATCAGTGAGTGTGCTCCCTAAAAAGTGTAACTAATTACAATAGTCAGGGACTTAAGTTTATTTTAAAGTAATGCGTTACAATATTGCGTTACTCCCTCTTTTAAAAAAGTAACTAATTATAGTACTTTTTATAAAGTAATGCGTTACAATATTGTTACTCTTTTAAAAAAGTTACTCTCTAAAAAAATAACTAATTACGTTACTTAGTTACTTTTTATGGAAAGTAATGCGTTACAATATTGCGTTACTCTCTAAAAAAGTAACTAATTACTTTTTATGGAAAGTAATACTTAGTTACTTTTTATGGAAAGTAATGCGTTACAATATTGCGTTACTCTCCCTAAAAAAGTTAACTAATTACGTTACTTAGTTACTTTTTATGGAAAGTAATGCGTTACAATATTGTGTTCCCTAGTAAAAAGTAACTTTTTATGGAAAGTAATTACGTTACTTAGTTACTTTTTATGGAAAGTTTTTATGGTTACTCTCTAAAAAAGTAACTAATTAATGTTACAATATTGTGTTACTCTCTAAAAAAGTAACTAATTACGTTACTTAGTTACTTTTTATGGAAAGTAATGCGTACGTTACTTTTGCGTTACTTTTTAAATATGAGCAGGGCTTGATTGATTGTTTTTAATATAATAAGTTATATTTATAGCAAATATAAAAGTCTTTCACACCAAAAAGTGTAATGAATAAACCTCAGACTGAAGGACGAGTAAATCACGTCTGTACAGAAGAACACAGGAGAAGTTCAACACTCTTCAGCAATAAAAAAACAATGAAGTACAATTGTTAGTTTATCTAAAGTAATTATTGATTATTAGTATGATTGAACTGATCATCAAAGGTCAGCAGCAAACACATTGGTTAATAAAATGAGATTACATATATTTGTTTTGTTTAACATATTTAATTATTGCAGGTTTGTGTCATATTCTGAGTTTGCATTTCACTGTTTTAATTCATTTTGATGAATACTGAATCTGTTTTTTGTGAGTGGGATGAATTAATACAAAGTAAATTAAAAAGTGCGTTACTTTACTAGTTACTTGAAAAAAGTAATATTATTACGTAACTCGCATTACTTCTAATGCGTTACCCGCCCGACACTGGTTTAGACACCTGCCGGGGAATAAACCGCACTGGAGTGAACATGCGAGGTGTGACGGGATCTATAAACATCCGTGAGCCCCGCTCTTACTGTACAATGTCCATAAATAGGCAGATATTGTTGAAGAGTCTCTCTGTACTCGCTCAGGGTTTCCTGTTAATGAGGGAGTTGCGGGTCAGAGGTCAGAGGTCGTGTGTGTGTCAGTCTCTCCAGCTATAAATACACACACACTGATGAGAACATGCTCTCATTCACGACGCTTTCCAGTCAAACTGGCTTCAGATGGACTAGTTTAGATTAGTTCTCCTCGAGCAATTACTAAAATTTAATTACTAACTTTTTTATTTAAGGTTTTATAAATGTTAAACATGTTGCTAATGGAACGTTGTTAATATTTGATATACATTCTCATAATGTTGAGAGAAAACGTTATTTTCTTCCTTAGTATTTTTGTCTTGTTTTCTAGTTTATATACATATATAAGTAAAAGATATCGTAAGTCTTGTTTTCTGAAAAATTTTCAATTTTGTTACAAATATCTGCCGATAATTTTAAATCAAAGGCTGAGCTAGATTATTGTTCTCACCCCATCTTTGTGAGTGTGAGAAATAAAATGAGTGTTGTGTGTGAGTATGAGAAAGAGAGAGAGTGCGTGTGTGTGAGAAAGAGAGTGTGTGTGTGTGTGCGTGTGTGTGTGTGTGTGTGTGTGTGTGTGTGTGTGTGTGTGTGTGTGTGTGTGTGTGTGTGTGTGTGTGTGTGTGTGTGTGTGTGTGTGTGTGTGTGAGAAAGAGAAAGTGTGTGTGAGTGAGTGTGAGAAAGAGAGTGTGTGTGTGTGTGTGTGTGTGTGTGTGTGTGTGTGAGAAAGAGAAAGTGTGTGTGTGTGAGAGAGAGAGAGAGAGAGAGAGAGTGTGTGTGTGTGTGTGTGTGTGTGTGTGTGTGTGTGAGAAAGAGAGAGTGTGTGTGTGTGTGTCAGAAAGAGTGTTGTGCGTGCGTGTGTGTGAGTATGAGAAAGAGAGAGAGTGCGTGTGTGTGTGTGTGTGTGTGTGTGTGTGAATGAGTGTGAGAGAGAGAGTGTGTGTGTGTGAGAAAGAGAGAGTGTGTGTGTGTGTGTGTGTGTGTGTGTGTGTGAGAAAGAGGAAGTGTGAGTGAGTGAGAAAGAGGGCGTGTGTGTGTGTGTGTGTGTGGTGTGTGTGTGTGTGTGTGTGTGTGTGTGTGAGAGAGAGTGTGTGTGTGTGTGAGTGTGAGAAAGAGTGTTGTGCGTGCGTGTGTGTGTGTGAGTATGAGAAAGAGAGTGTGTGTGAGTGAGTGTGAGAAAGAGAGAGAGTGTGTGTGTGTGTGAGAAAGAGAGAGTGTGTGTGTGTGTGAGAAAGAGAAAGTGTGTGTGAGAAAGAGAGAGAGTGTGTGTGTGTGTTAGAGAGTGTTGTGCATGCGTGTGAGTGTGTGAGAGAGAGAGAGAGAGAGAGAGAGAGTGTGTGTGTGTGAGAGAGAAAGAGTGTTGTGTGTGTGTGCGCTCGCGTGTAGTGTGTGTGTGTGTGTGTGTGTGTGTGTGTGTGTGTGTGTGAGAAAGAGAAAGAGTGTGTGCGTGTGTGTGCGGCAGATTTGGCAGATATTTTTACTCATTTTAATTTAACACATCTTAAATTTAATCTTTTCAGAAAACAAGACATAATATCTTAAGTCATCTTGATTCAAGAATTCTGAGATATTTATACACAAATACTCCAAAAATCAGTTGTAATTTGTATTTGATAAACGTTCTAAGAATGTTTTTGTAACCTTTATGTAACATTCTAATCGCCACAGAACTGTAACATTCTTAGAATGTTACAAATAACGACACATTTTGGCTGGAAATAAAGTTAGCAGAAAGAAACAGTTTCGAATAACGTTATAATCACAGCAAGAAAACAGTTTACTAACATCTCAAAACAATGCTCCCACAACGTTTTTATAACCTAAATGTATTCCATGTGTTACTGAGAATCATTTTCTCTTACGACATTTCAGAAATAATGTCATGCGTGTTTAATAGGGGTGTAACGAGACGCTTATCCCACGAGACGCTTTAAAAAAATAAAAAAATACTCAATGATGAAATATATAGGGAAAAATTATCTTTTATTAAAATGAAAAATGCAAAAAATATAGGTACATTTTGAAATCAACTTATACTTTATGCAATTAAACTTATTTTTTTATTATCTCTATGCAGTAGGCTAATAAACAACATGTAAACTAGAGCTGCACGATTCTGGATACATTGAGAATCGCCGTTTTTTTCTCTCTCACAAAATAACGTAATTTACTTGTAAAATGTTCATTGCTTAAGTCTTTTAAAAATACACAAGTAGTCAGTGTCTCACTTCATAAAGACTCGTCACTGTTGGACTCTCCTGAATGAATGATTCAATGTCAAATACATGTTTTAAACGGGTTTGTCGCCACCTCCTGGCGGACGATAATATGCGTTACAATACAAGTGTTATGGTACTTTTGTTTTGAACGCTACTGTAGACAATATGTCAGACCTGTGTCCCCATGTCTTGTGTCTCCCTTCCTCTTGTGCCCATATATGGTCCTTCCTGTTTCCTGTTCATTATTAGTATAGTTAGTCCCAATACCCAATACACCCAAACATGTGGATGCTGCACACTGGTGGTGGTTGAGGAGAGACCCCCCCCCCCCCCCCCCCCCCCCCCCCACATGATTGGGTGTACAACTCTACACAATAAAGTGCTATATAAATGCTCCATTCATTCTCACACTGGAATGAGGTGGATTTTACCTAGGAAAGAAAGCACACGAATGTCTTTGATTTGATTCGTCAGCTGCAATGATTCAGCTCGACTATTTAATATTTACGTAACAGTATCCAAAAAAGAGTATCAAAATATTTGGAACCATGGTTATGGCTAAAGTTTTTTTTTCCACAAAACACTTACGTATTAAAAACCATAAAACTATCAATTAAGTTTGTCACAATGACAAAAGGCGTCAGACACAAACGTATATTTGTCGCCCAACTCAAAATAAGAGCAAAGCTGGTGTTGTTTCCTTGTGTTTATGAGCCTGACCTCAGCACGCTGTATTTCTTCTGAGATGCATAAAGTCTGTTTTATGGTGGTTTGGTCAGCTTTGACCGTCGGGTGTGTTTGAGGTGAACTGGACGGAGCGCTGCGGGCGATTCCTGACACACAAACACAGTCTGTTACTGAAAAACAGCTGTTATTTACATAATGTGGCGTGTTCTCGAGTGAAAATGGATAGTTAACCCTTCATGATGTGTTCATCTTGAACTAGAGAGACTGAACTGGACACTGAATAAAAGAATCATGCAGATGTGAATAGCAAGGTTTTATAATGGCATCAGTAGCTGTGAGTGCTTTAGTGTAAGGGGCTGTTCACACACAATGCGTTTTTTTAATTCCAATGCACTACTTTTCCATTGATTTATATTTAAACGCACTAGATGAATGTGTATGATCGTTGCTGCGCTCACGTCTTGCGTCTTTTGTTGGCGTGTCACACACAGGCGTTTTTAAGGCGTTTTCAAGTTACATTTCAACTGTTATAGGCAGCGCCGCTCATTAATGTCAGTTCCAAAACAGTGGACCAATCAGAAGAGGCCGGAGGCGGGGCAAGTGTTGTTTACAGTAGTTCAAATTGTATTTGATGGCAACATGGCTTTTTTAAAAACAATTCCTGAGCGCTGCGTCTCAACGCAAACCTGTGTGAACGGCCCCTAATGCTGCATCTACAGCACTAGGGGCCACGAAAAGTAGCACGAAAACATATGATCTAACATTACTGTGTGCGTCATCGCAGAGCTTCTCTTGGTGCTGAGATACATGTGAAGAGTTCATTTGCAAAAACAGATAACTCCCTAAGGGCCTTTGCGTCTACAACCTGAATGTTGGGACGAAAACTAAAAGAAAACTAAAAGACTTTTAAATCACATGAGCCAATATTTTATTCACAATATAATAGAAATAACATAACACGTTTAAACAGAGAAATCTTACACTTTTATCCACTAAATGAGCACATTTCAAACTTGATGCCTGCTACAGGTCTAAAAAAAAGTTGGCACGGGGCAACAAAGGGCTGAAAAAGCAAGACATATTGAAAAGATTCAGCTGGGAGAATATCTAGCAACTAATTAAGTTAATTGACATCAGGTCTGTAACATGATTAGCTATAAAAAGGGATGTCTTAGAGAGGCAGAGTCTCTCAGAAGTAAAGATGGACAGAGGCTCTCCAATCTCTGAAATAAAGATTGTGGAATACTTTAAAAACAACGCTCTACGTCAAATTGCAAAGGCTTTGCAAATCTCGTCATCTACAGTGCATAACATCATCAAAAGATTCAGAGAAACTGAAGAAATCTCTGTGCGCAAGGGACAAGGCCAAAGATTTTTGTTGGATGCCGTGGCTCAGACGGCACTGCATCACTCATCGGCATGATTCTGTCATTGACATTACTAAATGGGCCCAGGAATACTTCCAGAAACCACTGTTGGTAAACACAATCCACCGTGCCATCTGCAGATGCCAACTAAACCTCTATCATGCAGAAATGAAGCCATATGTGAACATGGTCCAGAAGCGCCATCATGTCCTGTGGGCCAAGCCTCATTTAAAATGTAATGTTTCAAAATGGAAGAGTGTTCTATGGTCAGACGAGTCCAAATTTGAGATTCTTGTTGGAAATCACGGACGCCGTGTCCTCCGGGCTAAAGAAGAGGGAGACCTTCCAATGTTTTATCAGCGTTCAGTACAAAAGCCAGCATCTTTGATGGTATGGGGGTGCATAAGCGCATACGGTATGAACAGCTTGCATGTTTTGGAAGGCACTATGAATACTGAAAGGTATATAAAGGTTTTTGAGCAACATATGCTCCCCTCCAGAGGACGTGTATTTCAGCAGCACAATGCAAAACCACATACTGCAGCTATTACAACAGCATGGCTTCGTAGTAGAAGAGTGCAGGTGCTGAATTGGCCTGCCTGCAGTCCAGGTCTTTAATCTAGAAAACATTTGGCCCATCATTAAATGAAAACTATGTCAAAGACGACCACAAACTCTTCTGCAGCTGGAAACATATATCAGGCGAGAATGGGACTAAAGTCCAACACCAAAACTCCAGAAACTCATAACATCGATGCCCAGACATCTTCAAACTGTTTTGAAAAGAAGAGGAGATAATAAACTACACCATAATAAACATGCCCCCATCCCAACTTATTTTTGACCTGTAGCAGGCATCAAATTTGAAACGAGCTAATTTTGTGCATACAATTGCAAGCTTTCTCCGTTTAAACATTTGTTATGTTATCTATGTTCTTTTGTGAATAAAATATTGGCTCATGTGATTTGAAAGTCTTTTAGTTTTCATTTTATTCACATTTAAAAAAAGCCATGTTGCCGTCACAGTTGCCATGGCAACTTGCTATTGTAAACACAATATCGTAAAAATAGCGCATTGGAATTCTGTTTGAACGTGTGTTATTCTAGAACCACAATCAGAGCGTTAACGTTACATTCAAGTTGTATGAGTCTGTTTGTGAGCGGCTGGTGTTTTGCTCCTTCAGGAGATACGAGCAGCTGTGGAGATTCAAAAAACCTCAGTAGTGAAACCGAGCGGATCCGTCTGCTGCTAAATATAGATCTACAGCATCATCCAGCTGTTCCCGGACCTGCTGCTCCTCTCTGATGTGTCCGAACCCCGACCAGAGACCTGAATGAAAGCAGAGCAGACCTCTTCGAGCGAGATGCTCTGCCAGTGGCCCGGGGTTAGGTGTTACATCAGGACACATCAGTCAGGATCTGTGCTGGACACGTTCCTCGGGCTGGACAGACCAGTGTTCACGCGCGTGAGGAGATCCGGA
>CM049865.1:130000-140000 GCA_027474115.1 Schizopygopsis malacanthus | reverse complement strand
GCGAGCCGTCATCAGTTCTTCATATCTCATGATTTTATAGATGTGACAAACCAGCGGCTCTCAACTTAAAATAAGACAAAACAAGCTTTAAAATAAGTCACGTTTATTTCTACAGCGCTTCATAAAACTTATTCAATTATTTATTACATTTTTATATTATTTAATAATATTTAAGTTATCACTTTAGTAATAACGAAAAACTTTCAAAATAATAATGGCTTATTTTCTCGTAATAACAAGAAACTTTCTTAAAGTGGCGGAAACGTGCTTCGATGGTTTTCAGATATTGTGTTGGATAGTGAATGTTGAGAGCCGCTGTAATAAACTCTCGTTTAATTTGTGTTCGTGATTCAGTGATTCAGTGATTTGCTGATTCAGTGATTCGCTGATTCGCTGATTATGTGATTCAGTGATTCGATGATTCAGTGATTTGATGATTCAGTGATTCAGTGATTCAGTGATTCGATGATTCGGTGATTCAGTGATTCGGTGATTCAGTGATTCGCTGATTCAGTGATTCGGTGATTCAGTGATTCGGTGATTCAGTGATTCGATGATTCAGTGATTCGGTGATTCAGTGATTCGGTGATTCAGTGATTCACTGATTCCGTGATTCGATGATTCGGTGATTCGATGATTCGGTGATTCAGTGATTCGATGATTCGCTGATTCAGTGATTCGGTGATTCAGTATTTCAGTGAATCGATGATTCAGTGATTCGGTGATTCAGTGATTCGGTGATTCAGTGATTCGATGATTCGCTGAGTCAGTGATTCGGTGATTCAGTGATTCGATGATTCAGTGATTCGATGATTCAGTGATTCGATGATTCAGTGATTCAGTGAGTGATTCGGTGATTCAGTGAGTCATGAACTCAGATCCGAGTGAATCGCTGTGTTCCTGTAGATTCTCTCTCTCTCTCTCTTCCAGCGTGTCTAAAGCCATCATCAGATCTGATGCAAACCAGTATCGAGCAGCAATATTCCCGTTTAGGAATAGAGCTCCGTCTTCCACCTGTCATCAATCTTGCGTTTATGAAGCGCCACGATCTACTTGAGCTTCTGTGGGTTCTTCTGCAGTATCTCTGGCGTCTGGAGCGTTTCTGAACCGTTCCAGCGTATATTTAATATAAAGCAATGATATACCGCACTAGTCTCAGCTAACAGGGAATGTTCTCAGAACGCTACGAACAAACGTTCTTCCAGTAACATCAACAAAACTGTTCTTTATACATTGAATGTTTTTGACTGAAACATTTGAGTGTAACGTTCATCTGACGTTTTTTTTTAAATGCTACTGTTTGTTTCAGAACGTTCAAATGTAACGTTTCCCTAATGTTTGCATAACGGAGAACATTTTAAAAAAAACACTGCAAAAATGATTTTCTTCCTTAACATTTTTGTCTTATTTTCTATAAAATATAAATATCTACAAATTCTTGAATAAGAAAGAAAAATGACTTAAGATATTATGTCTTGTTTCCCTTACCAAAAAGTAGTATACAAATATACAAATATCTTGTAAGTGTACTATTTCAATACTCATCACTAGACCTACTTTCTAATATTTTAGTATACTTGTAAGTGTACTATTTCTTGTAATACTCATCATTGGACTAAATTGGCCTACTTTCTAGTATTTTAAGTATACTTTATGTACTAAGTATACAAATATCAGTGTACTAGTAGTAGTATATTTGTAAGTGTACTATTTCAATACTCATTGGAACTAAATTGACCTACTTTCTAATATTTTATGTATACTTTATGTAGTAAGTATACAAATATCAGTGTACTAGTTGTAGTATACTTGTAAGTGTACTATTTCAATACTCATCAGGACTAAATTGGCCTACTTTCTAATATTTTAAGTATACTTTATGTAGTAAGTATACAAATATCAGTGTACTAGTAGTAGTGTACTTGTAAGTGTACTATTTCAATACTCATCAGGACTAAACTGGCCTACTTTCTAATATTTTAAGTATACTTTATGTAGTAAGTATACAAATATCAGTGTTCTAGTAGTAGTATACTTGTAATTGTACTATTTCAATACTCATTGGGACTAAATCGGCCTACTTTCTAGTATATAAAAGGATACTTTTAAGTATAATAGTAGTAACCTTTGAGTACACAACTAGTTTACAGCAATGTGTTTAGCTTGCACTGCAACTATACTAAAAGTGAACTTAAAGGTAAACAAATATCTGCCAATGGGGTAAGAAAAATAATCTTGTTTAGTTTACCCTTTGAATTAATTCATATTTATACTCGAAAACAAGACTAATGCTAAGGAAGACAATAATTTTTGGGACATTCAGAAAACATTTGGAAATAACGTTAGCAAAACGTTCTTAGAGTATATTGTTGTTAGCCGGGCTAGCGTGCTTATAATTCTGATCTACACTCAATGTTATGTTTATTAAGAACCAGTGAGATTTTGTTCATAATTATGATATTGTACAGTACTGTTTAATTTGACGTTCACGTTCGGCTTCTTGAAAAGGACCGAACTCTTAAGGTGTTCGGTGAAAATCGGTTTGCTGCCGTTAGCTTTGCGTTTGAATGAATCGTACTGAATCGTTTGCAGCGAGCGAAGCCATAAAACAAACGACTCGCGTGATTCAATCGCTTCATGTGTCTTGATTAATTCAGCTTGTGTTTGAGATCATTCTTGTGGTCATGTTCTGTGCCTCTGGTCATGTTCTGTGCCTCCGACAAACTATTATTAATCAAACGTATTCGAGATTTTGTGACACGGAGCCTTTTATATGATTCTTTTGATTCGTTCGGATTCGTTCGTGTTTTGTTGTCGTCAGAAACGTTTGCATGTATCGTGAGAGGTGTTTTTGTTTACGTCTGAGGAGCTGAAATCAATAATCAGAGGTTGTGTGTGAATGAGAGCAGATGAAATAACAGCGGAAGAACAAAGAGTCGTGAGTTCATTTCTACTTGACTCAGTGAATCAAATGGTTTACCGCGGTAAATGTGGCATGACGCGTCTGTATTTGTGTGTCTTAATGTGTTATAAACTCTCTTCATTCTGGCTTCGATTCGATTTTTCTATATTCTGTCTCTGATTAATGGAAATGCTATTAAAGCCAATCGTGTTTAATATGAACAGGTGTAACTGTGGTTTTAATTATTCACATGGAAATGTGGACGAGTTCATATAAAGAAATAGGCTTATATACAACAGTTATGATGTTTATAACTAGAATTTAATATTCAGTTATTTTAGGAACATTTTGGGTCAATTTCGAATCAAACAAAGGTGTTTTGTTTACGAAAGAATCTGGGTTTTTGAACGAATCTAGTGAGTCATTGATTCAATGAACAAGTTTGAATCACTTGCTTGATTCAGCGAATCGATTGAAAATGATTCAGTGACATAGACGGTGATAGGTGGCGGTTTTAGTTTCATTTCAGTTATTTGAAATCATATTTATACATTTAAAATGTCATAACATTGCTATTTTGAATTTAAATACACCTCTAAATATGTAAATATACCTAAATGCCACATTCATGTGCTCTAGTGCAAATATAAATTTTTGTCATACTAATTATGCCTTACTATTTTAATTACATTTATTGTTTTAAATAAAACAAATAATGAATTTGACAATAAGAATGACATACATTTAATAAGATACGAAAAAACTCAAATATCATCTCGAAATGGAAATATTAATATCTGTCACTGCTCAGAATGTGCTTCTTAATTTTTTAGCTGTGCTTTTATTATTGTATTTATTTACTTGTTTACTTCATATTTCATGTATGATCATGTATGTTGTTCCAGAGTAAGTCAGTGTAGCTGATGATGATGTGATTAATCTGTAATTTTTCAGATATGATTATGATCATAATGAATATGAGTTGCAGTAGTTCCGCTCTGAGCCGCCAGGGGGCAGCAGCACACAGATGAAGAAAACACATCACCGGTACATTGTTGCTTTTTATTGTTGATTATATTAGTACTTTTATTTTAGGTTAGGCTGATTTTAGTCACGTTTTGAGAGAAAGACCACAAAAAGAATCAATAGACCACAACACTTGAGATCATTTCTGTTCAAAACCTCTGTGTATTTAATCTCGCCTTAGATATCATTCACAAAGATCACTGTATTCATTCCTCGTCTAACGAATCATCTGCTTTGATTCTTTTGGAATCGATTCTTCAGGAGTTGTTCGTTGAACAGGTCACGTGACCCAATATTCTTCCGGTGACGTTAATACACCGTTCATCCTGCATTATCTGACCTTTCATAATGTTCTCAAATTATTTGTGAAAAATGAGAGTGAATAACTGAGCTACAGGTGAAAAATATTCACTAAATGAGTTAATTAATCCCTCATCCAGCGATGCCAGTGCTCCTAATAGCAATTAAACATCTAGAAGTATCTTTATTTGTACTGCTCGTTTCTACATAATAATATTAATATTAATCTAACGGTCAAAGAAACCGTTGATTGAACTGCTTTTGTAGTTTTAATAATTATGCATTTGTTTG
Organism: Schizopygopsis malacanthus; assembly: GCA_027474115.1. Lineage (NCBI taxonomy): Eukaryota > Metazoa > Chordata > Actinopteri > Cypriniformes > Cyprinidae > Schizopygopsis > Schizopygopsis malacanthus. The sequence goes on along the minus strand of CM049865.1, from coordinate 135,481 downwards.
TAATGAAGGGATTTTTACATTTGATTATTTATTTTTCTTACTTGAATGCTTTTGTTTAGATGTCAAATTAAAAAGTTAACGCATTAATTTAGTTTTTTTTTGCTCCTGTTTTTATTTTTAATAACAAAGATAAAATAAAAATAGCTATATTGTGATTACTAATATATATAATAATGGTTGTGAAGGTATTTTAATGGAGAATGTGACATATTATTATTTATGGAATGTTAATTCTTGTTTCATAACCTTCTCACTAATGTTTCAAAATCATATATATATATATAATTATGGGCACTCACTGCAGATTCTAATTCATAGATTCTTCTCAACGACACAAGAACAACATTCAGCAGCCTTGTGTCTGATAAGAGCCTGCGCTTAAGTGTGTGTGTGTCTGTGTGTGTGTGTGTGTGTCTGTGTGTGTGTGTGTGTGTGTGTGTGTGTGTCTGTGTGTGTGTGTGTGTGTGTGTGTGTGTGTGTGTGTCGCAGTTCCTGCGTTTTTTCTCAGTCACCATAGAGAAATGCAAAGTTGAAGTTGAAAACAAGGAAAGGCCTTGGTCTCCATGGCAACTGCAATGCTTTAGTAAACAAAGAGAAAGACAGACGTGTGTGTGTGTGTGTGTGTGTGTGTGTGTGTGTGTGTGTGTGTGTGTGTGTGTGTGTGTGTGTAAAAGAATGTGTGTGTGTGCATGTGAGAGAGAGAGTGTGTGTGTGTGTGTGTGTGTGTGTGTGTGTGTGTGTGTGTGTGTGTGTGTGTGTGTGTGTGTGTGTGTGTGTGTGTGTGAGTGACCGAGTGAGTGTCTGTGTGAGAGAGTATATGTGTGTGTGTGTGTGTGTGTGTGTGTGTGTGTGTGAGTGACCGAGTGAGTGTCTGTGTGAGAGAGTATATTTGTGTGTGTGTGTGTGTGTGTGTGAGTGAGTGACCGAGTGAGTGTCTGTGTGAGAGAGTATATGTGTGTGTGTGTGTGTGTGTGTGTGTGTGTGTGTGAAGCTTCTCCTCAGGGGATCGGTTCAGTGTGTGTGATCGTGCGGAGGCACTTCTTGTGTGCTGAGCCTCGATTTCCTGTCCGAAAGTTTCATATCTCCTGGATTTGTGCTGCTTGAGTCGCCTGTAATGAAAGATTATGTAATCCACTCAAGAACGTTTCACTTACGATGAGTGTGTGTGTGTGTGTGTGTGTGTGTGTGTGTGTGTGAAGTTTGAAAACAGTCATTCTACTGAAGTCCAAAAAACACAGTCTGAAATCGAAGGCTGGAGGAAACGTCTGACCGCGCTGGAAATGCACTTTATTTAATTCAGACAGAATTAAAGCTGGTTTCCTTAAAGAGAGAGATGTGTGTGTGTGTGTGTGTGTGTGTGTGTGTGTGTGTGTGTGTGTGTGTGTGTGTGTGTGTGTGTGTGTTAATGAAACAGCTTGTTTTAGTCTGTCGTCTCAGTAAAGGTCAGACGCAGCAGGATGTCGCTCGGCCTTCTGGGATGCCGCAGGAGAGCTAAACAGATGCTGAGACGAGACACCGATGCTGCAGGCCGTGTGCAGTGTTGAGGAAATGCATTACAAGTAACATAAGCTACATAATCACATCACTTTAAGTAACTAGTAAAGTAACACATTGCTTTTTAATTTAGAAGGAAATATCGGAGTTACTTTTTCAAATGAGTGACAGTTACTGTGTTTCTGATATATTAAGTGACAGCTCTGGTGTTGCCATGGTGACAGAAATCAGGAGTAAGTGTGTGTGAACATGATCTTACTGTAGTTCTAGACTAAATATGAACATGATCTTACTGTAGCTCTAGACTAAATATGAACATGATCTTACTGTAGATCTAGACTAAATATGAACATGATCTTACTGTAGATCTAGACTAAATATGAACATGATCTTACTGTAGTTCTAGACTAAATATGAACATGATCTTACTGTAGTTCTAGACTAAATATGAACATGATCTTACTGTAGATCTAGACTAAATATGAACATGATCTTACTGTAGTTCTAGACTAAATATGAACATGATCTTACTGTAGATCTAGACTAAATATGAACATGATCTTACTGTAGTTCTAGACTAAATATGAACATGATCTTACTGTAGATCTAGACTAAATATGAACATGATCTTACTGTAGTTCTAGACTAAATATGAACATGATCTTACTGTAGATCTAGACTAAATATGAACATGATCTTACTGTAGTTCTAGACTAAATATGAACATGATCTTACTGTAGTTCTAGACTAAATATCAACACGATCTTACTGTAGCTCTAGACTAAATATCGACATGATCTTACTGTAGTTCTAGACTAAATATGAACACGATCTTACTGTAGGTCTAGACTAAATATCGACATGATCTTACTGTAGTTCTAGACTAAATATCGACATGATCTTACTGTAGATCTAGACTAAATATCAACACGATCTTACTGTAGTTCTAGACTAAATATCAACATGATCTTACTGTAGTTCTAGACTAAATATCGACATGATCTTACTGTAGATCTAGACTAAATATCAACACGATCTTACTGTAGTTCTAGACTAAATATCAACATGATCTTACTGTAGTTCTAGACTAAATATGAACATGATCTTACTGTAGATCTAGACTAAATATCAACACGATCTTACTGTAGCTCTAGACTAAATAGCAACATGATCTTACTGTAGTTCTAGACTAAATATCAACATGATCTTACTGTAGTTCTAGACTAAATATGAACATGATCTTACTGTAGCTCTAGACTAAATATCAACATGATCTTACTGTAGTTCTAGACTAAATATCGACATGATCTTACTGTAGTTCTAGACTAAATATCAACACGATCTTACTGTAGTTCTAGACTAAATATCGACACGATCTTACTGTAGCTCTAGACTAAATATCAACACGATCTTACTGTAGTTCTAGACTAAATATCAACACGATCTTACTGTAGTTCTAGACTAAATATCAACACGATCTTACTGTAGTTCTAGACTAAATATCAACACGATCTTACTGTAGTTCTAGACTAAATATGAACACGATCTTACTGTAGATCTAGACTAAATATCAACACGATCTTACTGTAGCTCTAGACTAAATAGCAACATGATCTTACTGTAGTTCTAGACTAAATATCAACATGATCTTACTGTAGTTCTAGACTAAATATGAACATGATCTTACTGTAGTTCTAGACTAAATATCAACATGATCTTACTGTAGTTCTAGACTAAATATGAACATGATCTTACTGTAGCTCTAGACTAAATATCAACATGATCTTACTGTAGTTCTAGACTAAATATCGACATGATCTTACTGTAGTTCTAGACTAAATATCAACACGATCTTACTGTAGTTCTAGACTAAATATCGACACGATCTTACTGTAGTTCTAGACTAAATATCAACACGATCTTACTGTAGTTCTAGACTAAATATCGACACGATCTTACTGTAGTTCTAGACTAAATATCAACACGATCTTACTGTAGTTCTAGACTAAATATCAACACGATCTTACTGTAGATCTAGACTAATATCAACATGATCTTACTGTAGTTCTAGACTAAATATCAACACGATCTTACTGTAGCTCTAGACTAAATATCAACACGATCTTACTGTAGTTCTAGTCTAAATATCAACATGATCTTACTGTAGCTCTAGACTAAATATCAACATGATCTTACTGTAGTTCTAGACTAAATATCAACACGATCTTACTGTAGTTCTAGTCTAAATATTGACATGATCTTACTGTAGCTCTAGACTAAATATCAACACGATCTTACTGTAGTTCTAGACTAAATATCAACATGATCTTACTGTAGCTCTAGACTAAATATCGACACGATCTTACTGTAGATCTAGACTAAATATCAACATGATCTTACTGTAGTTCTAGACTAAATATCGACATGATCTTACTGTAGATCTAGACTAAATATCGACACGATCTTACTGTAGTTCTAGACTAAATATCAACACGATCTTACTGTAGATCTAGACTAAATATCAACACGATCTTACTGTAGATCTAGACTAAATATCAACACGATCTTACTGTAGTTCTAGACTAAATATCAACACGATCTTCCTGTAGCTCTAGACTAAATATCAACACGATCTTACTGTAGTTCTAGACTAAATATCAACATGATCTTACTGTAGCTCTAGACTAAATATCAACATGATCTTACTGTAGTTCTAGACTAAATATCGACATGATCTTACTGTAGTTCTAGACTAAATATCAACACGATCTTACTGTAGTTCTAGACTAAATATCAACATGATCTTACTGTAGCTCTAGACTAAATATCAACATGATCTTACTGTAGCTCTACACTAAATATCAACATGATCTTGCTGTAGCTCTAGACTAAATATCAACACGATCTTACTGTAGCTCTAGACTAAATATCAACACGATCTTACTGTAGTTCTAGACTAAATATCAACATGATCTTGCTGTAGCTCTAGACTAAATATCAACATGATCTTACTGTAGTTCTAGACTAAATATCAACAGGATCTTACTGTAGTTCTAGACTAAATATCAACATGATCTTACTGTAGTTCTAGACTAAATATCAACATGATCTTACTGTAGGTCTAGACTAAATATCAACATGATCTTACTGTAGTTCTAGACTAAATATCAACATGATCTTACTGTAGTTCTAGACTAAATATCAACATGATCTTACTGTAGATCTAGACTAAATATCAACATGATCTTACTGTAGTTCTAGACTAAATATCAACACGATCTTACTGTAGTTCTAGACTAAATATCGACATGATCTTACTGTAGTTCTAGATTAAATATCAACATGATCTTACTGTAGATCTAGACTAAATATGAACATGATCTTACTGTAGTTCTAGACTAAATATCAACATGATCTTACTGTAGATCTAGACTAAATATCAACATGATCTTACTGTAGTTCTAGACTAAATATCAACATGATCTTACTGTAGCTCTAGACTAAATATCAACACGATCTTACTGTAGCTCAATATCAGATTAATATATGAAGCTGCAATAATTAAATATGTTAAATAAGACAAATATATTTTATGTATTTAATCCCATTTTATTAATCATATTTTTTTTGCTGACCTTCGATGATCAAATTTAACCATACTAATAATCAAAAATCACACATTTGTGTTTGATTTTAGTTATCACTGAACAGTGTTGAACTGCTTCATATTCTTCATGTGATTAGTTTGAGCGGCGCCCTCTACTGTACAGACGTGAATTTACATTTCCTTCAGCGTGAGCCGGATTCACTTAACTATTGGTGTGAAAGGGCTTTTATATTTGTAAAAGAAGACCTTTTTATATTAAAAACAAATAAGTAAGCCCTGCCCAGATTTAAATTGCAACTCAAAAGTAATGTAACGCATGATTTTCCATAAAAAGCAACTAAGTAACGTAATAAGTTACTTTTTTAGGGAGTAACGCAATA